>JAPMOR010089528.1:45958-135311 GCA_026543865.1 Argiope aurantia | reverse complement strand
ATACCAATCATATATTAATGATCGATTAACCTCAATAAGAAAGTGGACATCTATTTGAATTCAATGATAGATGAACATCAATAAATTTAGATATCCATTAGAAATCAATGATCGATTGGTATCAATACAAATTAACATCCATCAGATATTAATGGTCGATTAATCTCAACAAAAAAATGGACCTCCGTTTTGCATCACTGGTCGATTGGCATCAATAAAACCAAAGGACCTAATATAAAATTATTTTTTTATTTGTGACATTGACAATATGTATAATTTCTTGTTAAATTTAATGAGGTTTCTTTTTTTTATAGGAGATCCAGTGAAGTGGCAGGCGGTGTCAGAGAGATGGTTCATTAAAACTTCGGGATTCGACAAGGAAATGTCTGGAATCCCGCAGAATGCTTCGCTGTGGATCTCGGTTTTACTGCTTGTTTACGCTAACATGTATGAAATGAACTTAAACTGACAATTTCAATACCAAAGAATTTACTCTTGGGAATCAAATGTGACTGACACAATTCCGCATTTCCCGAATGAGATTTCGGTCTTTTCGGAACGGTTGTGTACATTTAGTGAAGAAACCTCTTCATTTTTAAGTATCACTGATTAGTGCATGAAGTATTGACATAAGAATTCATACCAGAAACTCACACGAAAATGACCATCTCGTAATGAACAACAATTTCTGGTCTTGGAACGCTCCAGGTGTTTGGAACGATGAAACGAGGATCAAAACTTGGACAATGTGCCAAAATTCAGACATTTGGTCTCTTAAGTCATGACACTAATGACAGTGTGTTACAGTTTGCTAAGTATTTTTTGTCTAACTGTTGTTTCATATTTATAAAAAATGATATTTCGCAATCTATTTTTCAGTTATTTCAGATATTCATTAGCTTTCTGAAATTATATTCAATTTAGCGTTATATTTTATTATTTTACTAGTGCTATATTTTAATAATTTCATAACTTAATTACCACGAAATCATTTTACTTTTTTTAACATTTATCCCGAGTGAGTGGTGCCAATTAATAATAAATATGAAAAAATTTCCTTTTACCTTATCGTAATTGACATTATGAATTATAAAAAAATAAAAGATGAAATAAAAGGAGAGATGGGTATGTGTTTCAAAACTTGCATTTATTAGTGTATTTATTAATGTATTATTAAATAAGAAATTACTTTTTTTTTTAAATATGTCTATCAAAATCATTGTAAAAGCTTAAGGACTGAAAACAATCTTTTAAACAAATATAACTAAAATCAACAACATCTATAAAAGAAATCCTAAAATTCAAATATTTTCTTTCAAAGATTTCAATTCATTTACTATTCTTCAATAATTTAGCATTATGATTTAACGTTTTTGTTTGCCTTCCAATTCAGTTTTTGATTAAGAAAACGCATTTTCTACCTTTTAATAACCTAATAAAAACGCTTTTTAAATTATTTTTGCTATTTTGGTATTCAAAATCAAATTATACAACAAAATGCAGATTATTGTAGAAAGAGAATTCTTCAAAAGTTCATTTTTAAATTCGAAAGAAAATTAATCTTTTTTTTAAATTCTTAAAATTTATTTTATTCTGAAATGTAAAAAAAGAAAGCCAAGATAAACCTGGCACATTTTTAACTCACTGAAATAATCTAAAATCGGGTTTAATCTGGTTAATTTATGACATGTGGTTATTGTAAAAGCCACAAAAAATAAATTTTAAAAATAGACAAATAATTACTTCATTTCTCTCTTTTTTTTTTTATTCAGAGTGTTTTCTGATGATATTTCAAATAAATTCACAATAACGGAAGAATTAATATGACTTTGTTCGAAATTTCATTGTTCAAGAGTTTCTAGCGTTCATGTTAAAAAATAATTAGATAATCGCATATTCAAAACATAATATCACTTGGAAAGAAAGAAGTTGCGATGATCTGCTTATTATTTTTCATTTTCAGTTTGTGGTTGTGATGTCCATTCAATTTCATTATTATAATAAAATATAATATATCTATGTCATGTATCTCGGCTATACTTATCATGTATTTTATGGAGTTTTATTTTTGCATTGTTTTGTAGATCTATGTTTGTACTAGATCAATCAATTTCAATAAAAAGATATCTATTCTTTTTAGCTAAATTATTGAACTAGTCACTTATGTTTATGTCAATAAGTTTGCCTTATGTACGAAGCGAAAGCGCATTAATCCCAAAACTTCGATCTCGATATTTTGATGAGTCAGTACATTTCATACGATTCAGTTCGAAAACGCTATTTCTGGAATTATGTCTATTTGTCTATGAATCCGATAACTCAAAAACACATGCCTGCTAGACAAATGAAATATGTTATGCAATCCTTATGTTATGCATGCTAAGTGTATATTCCAAAAATGCTTCTGTTTGAACCATGATGATGCTTTTTCTCTTCTGCAGGCAACTTAGTAACTGTTATTACTTTTTAACAAGATCTTGGTCATGGTTCTTCTGGACATTCATTACACACTCTCAAATACATATATGTAAGGAAGATAAAGAAGAGAAGGTCACAGCATTTTCAGTTCAATGCCGTAGACACGCAGCTAAACTTTCCAGGGCTGGCAAGGTTATAAGTTACTGGTATGTGGGAAGACGGGAACGTAATCACACAGATCACATGATAAGACGAATAGATTCCCTGTACATTTATAAAAATCAGTGGGTCTGCTCTGCAGGCAAAATGGCAATAGTGGCTTTAGACTGTAGCTATTGCTAATAAGCGAGGACCGTTTAGGTTTGTAGCCGAGTAACATGACCACAAGACAAAAGTAATTACTCATCTCTCGTAGCTGTTATCTGGCTTATAAAGTGTCACCACAAGACAATCTTAATGATAGTCCTTTATTTAATTTAAAATGACAAGTATGTCGAATGGAAGAAGATCACTTTAATATTATATAATATATTTATTAAAATATATAAATATTTTAACTACGTTTTTCAATAATTTTTTCGTAAAAAATAAAAATTAAGATTAAGCACGTTTCGCATTCATGGGAAAAAATTTGCTTTTTTCAAAGTGTTGCCATCACATTGATTAAAGCCCCAATTAAAAATAAATTAAATCTTTTTGAAAATGAAATCTGCAAAAATATAATTTTCGACACGTGTCTGTAGGAAATGAAACAAATATGAAATATTATTTTTTCTAAAAAATAAATTCAAGAAAAATTATTTTATGATCTTTTACACTCTCTATACAGGGTGTTTATTTAGTCCCGGACCCATTTTGATGTTTAATGACTCATAAAATAATGAAGATATAAACAAACTTATGGCATTTATTGATGGAATAACTCATATATTTTCCTTTTCAGGTTTGAATATTTTGACTTTTGTAAATATCGTCTGAGCGTGTTTTTAATTTCAGATAATTTCATTTTCCAGTCTAAATATCTGTACTTTTCTAAATATCGTCTGCTTATTAATTGCATTTTTCTCTCTTTTGTTTTTGGCAACTATTGAAATGTTATGTTTACTTTTGATGTGTTTGTTCTATGTAGTACTTTTGTATGTGATGTTTTATTCGAGCGGATATTAAGGAGAATGCATACACCACAAGAGAAAGCACAGATTTTATGGTGGTCCTAGAGTTAATTTCCAATCAACTAAATCACTGACTTTTAAGAGTTAATTTCCAATCACTTAAACTGACTGATTTATGAAAATTTGAATATCACTATTCGATAAAAAAGGATAATTTTATATTTTCCATCGATCTTTTAAAAGAAAATACGCCAATCAGCGCGCAGATTTCTCAAGATTAATTGGCCTAAGATTATGAAAATGTAGAGTTTTTCTAAATTTTTAACATTCAAAACTTCATAAATAAGTCTTCATAATTAAATTTAGACTTCATAATTTTTGAAATATATTTATAGGCCGGAACAAAATATTATTATTGATTTCATTTCAATCCTTTTGAAAGCAAAACTAAAAACTGAATTTTATTCTGAATCTCAGAAATTTTTGTTGAATTATTGTTTGAGATATTACATAAAGGATGAAAAATATTTTGTAGTTAACGTAAGACTTAAATACCGAGAGATTCTGTTTTCAATACTCACATTCAATAATAATAATAATTAATAAATAACAATAATGATGATAAATAAAAAAACGCTTGGTTTTATTAAAAAATATCTTAATATTAATTGCAATTTCATCATTTACATTTTAAATTAAAGTTGAAGTTTTGCCGGAAATGACAACAAATTAGCAAAATATATATAGTAAATTGAACGAAACGATCTAAACAGTATAAGTTTGGTATGGCTATCAAAATTTGAAGATTAAAAATGTTTTGTTTGAGAATCCTTTAAGAGACCAGTTACTTAAAATATTTAATTGAAAATTGTAGCGAGCGATAATACTGGCGAACCAGCTGGTCGCCAAAGGCATCTAGTGTTTTAATAAAACATAAATATCATGGCAGTGTACCTCAAAGAAAGCCCTACATCAGCAAAGCAAATAGACAAGCTAAGCTGATATTTGCTAAAATGTATGTAAAACAGCAAAAAGAAATTTATAGAAAACGTCATTTTTGTTGATGAAAGCAAATATAACATTTTCGGATCGGATAGCAAGCAAAAGGTTTAGCGGAAACCAAATACAGCAAAATATGTCAAAAATTTACGGCCTATCAAATATGAAGGTGACAATCAAATAGTCTGGGGATGCATGGAAAGCACTGGTGTCGGAACTTACATTTTATTTATAGTACAATGAATATATATGTCTATCTTGACATTCTCAAGCGAAATTTAAAGCAAAGTGAGTGTAAACAGGGAATCTCAAGACATTCTAAATTGTACCTATATAATGATCCGAAACGTACTGCTGATATTTGCAAGTATGAGCCCTCTGCCACTGTCCTAGTGTTATTAAGACTCCTGCATATAGTCCAGACCTTAATCCCATTGAGCATGTGTGGGATTATTTGCAGCAAAAACTATATGAACATCAAATTTCTAATAAGCAGGATTTAAGAAAACATTTGGCCAAAGAGGGGGCCAAAATCAGTGGATCATTTTACAAAAATTGGTCCATTTCATGCCAGATAGACTAGAAGAAGTCATAAAATGCAAGCGCGGCCCAACAAGATGTTAACTTTTAAGTTTGCACTGTTTTTCGTAATTTATTGGGAATTGTCTCAACACTTTTTGAGCAGATTTTTCCACTGGATTTCTTCCATTTTCATTAATAATCACAATTGCATTAATGCGAAAGCTTTGTTTGATTTTTTTTTTGTTTTGTTTGTATATTTAAGTGAAATACTATGATAAAAATCTGTGAACTCGTAAAGTGTCCAAATACTTTGTTTGACTGACTGTATAAAACGATAACTCAAAAGTGCAATAACTTAAATATTTCAAAATTGATATGTGATTTTGTGTGCACAAGAGTACAGCTCTATGTCCAATTTTTGCATTAATCAGTTGTTAAAACGCATCTAGAACATAAATTCAATTTTCAGATTCTATTAACTGCATTCCAGAGATTAATTGCCAAAAAATTCGTCAAGGATCACATGATAAATTCTGTAAAAATGCTAGGTCAAAACTTAACATTTTGTAACAGGCGCTTTCAATCTCAGGAGACACCCGAGCAAAAGTCGAACCTGATTGGTTCGTTCGATCACATGACTTCAAACTATACGTCATGGGAAATCTTCTGCTGGCTATTTATCTTTCCCTTTGGCAAAATTAATTTGGGAATAGATATCAATACTGTAGTATTTTGTTTTGTTATTCATTTGATTAAAATTTTACACTCACATCTGTTTTATAATAAAGCTGATATAGAAGAAATCAGAGTTTACATGCATATTCTTTCGAAAGTATTATATGAAAAAAATTAGTTGTATATGTTAACTGAAATTTTTCTTGAATCCTTATTTTCAATTTTCTTTTATTATCAAATCAAGAATTCCTTACACCCAAAAAAGGAGATATGTCATTTAAAACTAACAATACTAAGAATGTATAAACTTCATTTTTTTTTTTTTTTTTTTTTTTTTTGCATGTTGATTATAGTTTCTAACTTTATTTCAGCTTAAAAAAGATGCGAAATGTTTTTCGCAATATACACATACAAAACCACTTTCAAAATTTTTGTTATCACTTTTTATTCCATGAACACGTGATGAATGAGCTTGTGAATTGTGTTTTTTATAAAATTCAGCGCCTCATAGTGCACACTTAAATTCCATGTTTATTACTTATCTTGCAATAAGGACCGCTTCGCAGATTAAAACTGGTTACTGTAAAATTGGCGATAAACGCATTTGGTGGTTTTCAGTTCACTGATCTGAGAAACCAATCAGGTTCAACTTGTGCTCGGGTGTCTCCTGAGATTGAGGCGCCTCTCATTTTGTATCTCTTGTACACCAATACCATGCAAGACTTTGTTATCTACGTATATGTATAATCATATATTTTTTGTACGTATGTATAATCATACTTTTATACAAAAATAATATGCTTGTCCGTTAAGGCATATAAATAAGATAATTTTAATGCAAAGTTGTTGTTGAAAACGTATGGATATTTAATTCGTAATATTTTCGCAAATAAGCATTTGCATTATTGTAAATATTAGCTTACAATATAAAAAAATATTCATTGATTATTCATTGCACAACATTAAAGGTAATAAATATTTCATATTATTTTTAAAACCATTACAAATGAAAATATTATATTGTGTTGTTCGGAAAGTAATTTCGTTTTTTCCCGACAGAGTATTTAATTGTATTTTTTTGCACCCAACTTCACATTTAAGCCGTATCATTTTTATATGCTTTGAGAGCTCATATAGCAAGGCGTGTGTGTGAAAAATTCCAATTAATTCTACTCAGTAGTTTTTGGTTGGTGCCCTTTTAAATATGGAGAGCGATAAGTAGCATTTTCGACATATCTTACTGTTTTACTACAGAAAGGGTAAAAATGCTGTTCAAGCCAGAAAGAAATGGACCGATGTGTATGGAGAAGGTGTGTTGACAGTACGCCAGTGCCAGAACTGGTTCGCTAAATTTTTTAGACGTTAAAACCTTCACCTCAAATGAGGAGGTCAAAAACCACCTCGATCCGTTTTTTGGCAGCAAAGACCAAAAATTTTATGAGCGTGGAATGATGCTACTACCAGAAAGATGGCAAAAGGTGTTGGACCTGAAAGGCCAATATATAATTTAATAAAGTATTTGCTTATTATATGAAAACTGTCTTTCATTTCCACAAAAAAAGTGAAATTAATTTCCGAACAACCCAATAGAAATTTTAATGTAGCAGAGAAATCCAGCCGGGTTAAATAAAATGGAAAGTTTATAGATTTTTTATTCTTGCTTATTTTGAAAGGTAAAATTCAATTATTTAATATTATTATAATTTGTCATTTCATTTTTACTACAAATTTAAAACTGATTTTAAATAAAATAAGTGATTTCAGGTCCGTTTCTTAAAATACATTTCTAAAAATTAAGGTAAAAGTTTACAATTAATTGGGTGTCCCATGATTTTTCGGCGATTTAGTTTTGACGCCAAGACCCGATTTGGTAACCCAACAGTAACTTCAATGAAAACAAAACATTATGGAAACCAGAAGTAGTGCTTCATCCCTGAAATCTGTCGCCAATCGAAGGAGCACCCAAATCTACACTAGAACCAAAATTAGACTGCAATAAAAATATTATAATTATATATTATTTTAAATGTATATATATAAAATTCCAATGTTTCATTTCCAACCAAGAATTAAGTTTTGAAAGTTCACAAAAGTACAATGCGTTGTCAAAAATGTGATGTAAATTATGGAAAATCGAAGCCTCTTAAATATGTTCTGAATTTTTCATTACACTTACAAAAAAATGAATTATTCTTTTTTTTAATTGTGTCCCGAATTTTAATCGTGGTATACATATTGTTATCCGCATAAAATAATTCGATAAAATCGGAGTTCGAAAAAATATAATTTTTTTCATGATTCTATACAGCATATAAATACATACATAGTAAGGTTGCAATGACTTTGTGGAATGTCTTGGCTTAGTCAAATACATTCATAGATCATATTCAAAATAATGTGGCTTTTAAATTTATCGTTAATTTAGTAAACCAAACAAGCTGTAAAAATAGTTATTGTAATCCTATGCACAATCCTATTTACCTAGTCATCTATTTTGAATTTGCCTTTGGCAATTTGGCGTTGTTGGCATTATTGGCATTGTGATGTGGCGTAATAAAATAAATTTCAACCCGGAATAGCTACCGAGCTGCTTCAAAATTTCATTTCAATATTACACCAGATACCTTCACATTTTTACACCTGGAATTATAACATGAATGATTATTTTATACCTGAAAGAGTTTTTCAAAAATTAATCGAATCAATTAAAATTTAAAAGTCAAAATTTTGATCATGTAATTTGACATTCTGATTTGCATATCAGCCTACACCCTCAAAAATTAGAGTTTCGCACTTCAATAAGTGTTGGCAAAAAATTATTTTCTTAAGTAACTCCAATCGAACTTATTTATTCCGAAATGTATAAAAACTATTTTTGCAGAAATTTCAAACATGCTTGGTTGTTTTAAAAAGAATAAACAAGGAAAAGAAGATATAGGAAGTGCAGATAGGAAATCCGATCCTAACTCAGAAAAAAGAATTTCAGATTGCAGAGAAATTCCAAAAGTGACGTTTAGTGAATACATAACTTCAGATGATGAATCTTCCTCGACCAAAAGTCAGGTGAAAGAACCTCAAACAAAGCAATTACTTTCTGATAAAGACCCCGCGACGGAAACAGAAGAAGCAACAGAAACAAAAGAAAAATCGGATCTAAAAGCGAAGAAAAGTGCAGTTGATAAGGCAAAGCGATTGATATCTGAAGTGAGCAAGCTAAATATTGTCGATTCTGAAAAGAAACTCGGTCAAGATCCCTCTGATTTTTCTAAAAGCATTAAAGAGATTCCGAAAGTGGCAATCAGCAAACAAGTTGCCTTGGATGACAAACCTGAAATGAGTAAAGAAATTATTGGCGAGATTCAAGCGAAACAGTTGGTTTCTGACGTGTGGGAAGAGGCAGTAGAAAAGTCAAAATCAGAAACCAACGTAGCGAAGAAGGAAGCTGCTTTTGATAAAGTAAAGCAAGTTATGTCTGCAACTAGCACGATGAGAGGCGCAGATTCTAAGACAAAGTTTAATTCTAAAGCGAGAGTTCAAGAAATTCCGGAAGTGGCCGGAAGCAAACAAGTTACTTTGGACCACAAGCCAAAATTACGTAAAAAAATGCTAACTGAAGAAACGAAGCAATTTGTTTCTGACGACGATGAGAAAGCTACGGACGATCAAGCTATAGAAAAGTCATCTCAGACTGACTTGTCAGATCTAAAAAGAAAAGAGGTTGCGGTTGGTAAAGCAAAAAAGCTCATTTCTGCTGTTAGCAAAAGAGATGCTGCTTCCGAAGACGAAAAAGTGAGCGAAATATCGTTAGAAGTCCATGAAGGAAATATCAGTAAAAAAGAATCCGCTATTAGTAAAGCAAAACTGTTACTTTCGGCAGTAAAAGAGAAAGACATGACAAGTTATAAACAACTACTAAGTACCGAAACATCTCCCAAGAGTGAAGAAGCCTACTTGGAAGAATCAGATACTCAAATATCCGAGTCGATAGAATCATTAAAGATAGACTTCGGAGGCGGTAAGTAGAAAGTTTTCTCTCTTTTTTTATTTTTTAATACTTTTAACTGCGTAACAAAAACCAATGGGAGCGGTGCCCTCAAACCATTCTCGCATATTCTCTAATAAAGTTTTATTCTAGAGTGTAACTTGCATGCATTTACGTACAAAAGTTATGAAATATATACTTATGGCGTGAATTTATCACTTTTACGGAATCAATTTTGTGGTCCTTGGCGAGTTCCTTGGCTATTAATCTTAGCATAAGATTATTAGTTTCTGAATATCAAATTTGCGTTTTAGATGCATTTTTCCCAATAGATTGAAATCAAAATTTGGCACTAAACGAATTTACATGCTAAATTATATATATTTAAGTCATCGCGTTTTTGAGTTATTGCTCCTACATGTTTCTGAAAGTACAAACCGATAAATAGTCAACCCCTTATCTAAAAATTTGATAAATGTTTACACTATAAATATTAAATATGTTTGCCTATTTTTATGATGCTATTTCGGGTTCAAAATCTGCTCAGCTATCCAATGTTGGCATAGTATTCGTAAGTTCTATTGCTGAATCGACTGACAGGAATTTTCTTCACATGAATAGTTTTAAAAACAGCCTCGTTTATGTCGATATGTTTTTTTGTGTCTCATCCGTTTAACACCACGAAAGTTGAAGTCTTCGTATTCTTTCGAAATCAAATCCTTTTTTTTAATGATTTTGTTGATTTGCATTCTTCCGCAGTTAAATAATTAAGCTTTCTCCTCAATTTCCCATTCTCATATTCATGCATAACTTGAATGCGCTGCTCTTGATTTAGAGAAATGCGCTTCAACATCGTTGCAACTTAGATTCAATGACCAAATAAAGAAAGAAGCGTGAATGTCGTTTTTAATTCAAAATTAGCGGAATCCACTATTATCCAAAAGGAAGCAAGATGTACAAATGATCTTTCTTAACCTGACTTTAAACTTTCCCGCTCATAGTTAGAAATAGGAAGTCATTACATTTACCTGAAAAAATGAAATGGGCGAACCCACGCTGAGGCCTTTTAGAAGGGATTGTGTGGCCGCTGATAGGAGGTTGTTTAAGTAATAGGTCTATGGATCGAAAAGTCCAGGCCGCGACGAATTGGCATATAAGAGGGATGATCGCTGTACAGGGGTGACCGTTCGAAGCAGCTTCACTGTACAAAACTTTCTCTATACTTCTTATACAAAAAAAGTAAAAAAAAAATGTTCTAACTCTAATGTATATTAAATCCATTACAGGGTGCTTTATATCCTAATACCAGTATTATAATATTTTACATCTTTAAACGAAACTTGTAGAAAATTTGTAATTATGACGTACTGAAGGAAAAAAATTTAAATTATCGGTTTCTTTTCTTTCCTTTTTTTCTTTTTTTTTTAATTTTGTGCTCAAATTGACAACATTTTATTTATATTTTGATTTTTATTTCTTTGTCCTTTTAAGAATAAAATTATGATGACTATATCCCTGTATATTATATTTTATTTCGAGTAAGATTTCTATATTATCAATTCTCAGAATACTCGACAGCTTCATTTTGCTAAGTTTCGACACTTTTCCTCTCTGAGTTCTATGAAATTATGATTGTATATCTGCATTTCTGCTTATGTATTTAAAAAAATCTACATTTATAAAGTATTTATGAGGAGCAAAAATCAGATTGAGTTTATTAATGATCGCTTGATAACAGCTCGCCCGATCGGATTACTTACATACTTGCTTCAACGAAAAAATCTGAAGCAATGCTAATATTTTTGGATTTGGATAGTATGAAAGAACTTAGTGTACATCGAGGAATTTATGTTAAAAATCTAAATCGGGGAAAATGAGTATAATGACAAATAAAAGTGTTCGAAAATTATTCATAAGAAGGTCCTGTCAAAATGAATGAAATGAAGATATACACTGTAACGTACTAAGATCAGGTTTCAATTTATAGAAGTGCGCATAGTTAATGAATGAGTAAATGATTTTACTAACAGTATCAACATGAAAGTATTACACAGTTCTCAATATGAGGTTTATGATATCTTTGTTTTGAAATGGTATAAAATAAGCACACTTGAACAATAGCGATTTCCGCTATTCCAGTTTAATTAAAAATCTAGAAGCTAATGAGAAGGAAGGAAGGACAAGTTTCGTCGGCCCTCTCTGATCTTTGTGTTCATCCAAGCACTACTTTTTTCTAAATACTTTATTGTTTTACATTCTGAAACACTCCATACTCCTTAATGAAGGCATTTAGCCTTCATGTTTTGTGACAGGAGACACTCCCTCAAGAAATCGCGTATCTACTGAGCGTGCCGGTAAACAAAAAAACGCCTACAGACTGTCCTGCTGGATCGGACCGCAAAGGCTCGTTTCGGTACAGGGAATGAAATTTCTGAACTACAGGAGCACATCGCCAGTTTTCGTCGCCAATTCATTTAATCATCTCGATGTATATCTAATCACTCAGAATGTTCTATATTATTGCTCAAGTATAATTTAAAATAATGTGATAAAAATACTATGATTTTTTTGTGATTAGATAAATTCATCAAAGTTAATTAACATGACTAAATAAATCGCATTCATGCTCGCTATCTTTGGCGATTGTTTTAATATTATTAATGTTATGTCTACCAATTTTTCATTTTATAACATTTCATAATTTATATATTTTTGCTGTCTCAGATTTACATTTATCTGTAACTAGTAAATTTTAATTTTAGGAATTGATGGTTTAGCTTTTAATATTTGACGTTAAATTAATGTTAGCAATACATGCAATATGAAATATAGGCTGGCCGTAATATAACTTTCCCTATTTGGCAGTTTCTACAGTTAAAAAAAAAAGGACGAAATAAAACCATATTTCATATACAGACTGTGGAAGACATGGAAAGATGAATTCCGCAGAAAAAAAAAATTAGTACCAAAAGTTGCCGATTGGGGAAATACTGGCGCTGTGGGTGCACAGATTTGAATGAATTCGTGAAACTCACAGAAAATAATCTTTTATCTACGTCGTGCAACATTTTTAATATTCTGACTTTCCCTGTGTCCAACATATTGCATACTACGTGCATTCACTACTACGTGTAAAGTGTCAGTTTCGATGTTCATAACAGCTCGTCTTATGTTCAGTTTCAAGACATACAGGTTTGCTTAGGGGCATCCATGGCATTACGGTCTAATGTAGAACAATTTTACAAGTAAAGCATACTGAGGTAAGGTAGGGCTCATATTAAGAGTTCATCAACAGTCAATCACGAACAAAAGTCAAGAATACATAATAGCGAAGAACGAACTACTAACAGGTCGTTTGTTTTTCCCTTTTACAAGGAATGCATGGCACTTCTGTCACGCAAGCTGAAGCAATTTTACATAATCCATCTCGATATGCAGATTTCTTCGTTCATAAGTGACAGCAGTGCCAATATTTCTCCAATCTGCAACTGTTGGTACGAATTTTTTTTTCTGCGGAATTCATCTTTCCTTGTCTTCCACAGTCTGTATATGAAATGCAGTTTCATTTCATTCATTCGTTTCAGCTGCAGATGACGCCAAACAGGGAAAGTTATTTTATGGCCACCCTGTACCTTAAAATTACTTTTGGTAATAAATGTTCTTATAATTTCTTATTACCAGCAGAAATGCATAATTTTATGGCGACTGAGAGCAAAGCGCGCTTAGATTACAACGTGATCCAAAAAGAATCACAATTTGATTTTTTTTTGGGGGGGGGGGGAGGGGCGAAGAGCGCATGGGGTAATGATATAATAAAAAAAATCAAAAACACAATTATATAAATGGATAAAATCCAACTAGGGGATTTTATACCAAAACTTTAAATATCACTTAATTTTTAACCAAATCGTCAGTGGAGAGAAGAGCCATTTTTCGTAAGTGATCGTAGGTAATCAAGCACGAACTGAATTCTAGGATGGATGGCCTGGGATAAATACCCGAACTCTTGTCTGGAATGATGAAGCATTTTCTTTAGCTTCAAACCATTTGAAACAAAATGAGGAATGGATTAATGAACTACTTTTTTCCAACTGTGCAAATAAATATCTCTGAAATAATTTTTAGGAATCGATTACGACATTCAAGATATTGTGAATGAGGCTGGTTACGGAAAGTTCCAGAAGATCTTATTCTTCCTTTGTGGAATAGCATGGGTAAGAATACTGGATAATTTTGATGATAAACCGTCTATTGATTCACTTCTGTATTTCACCGTACGCACTGTTAATTTGTTACAAATGGAGCTTACAGTAAAATATTGAATCTTATTAAAATCATCCCATTATTTTAGAATGAAGGCGAATGTCATCTAAAAGGATTAGGTGCAGAAATGGTCATGCAACACTCTTATAACTAGAATGCCATTTTATGCAAAGGTCATTCCAATTTTTTTTTCTTTATATTTTACGTAAATCGCTTTTTTTTTGACACCATATTCTTAGAAAATTGTTTGTTTGTTTTTAGAATACTTTATTATAGGTGAATGGTTATTATTTCATATATTATTTGAATACTTTGTTATAAGTGAATTAACTGTAAAAAAAATGTTTTGGGAAAATATTTGCGAAATCATTACACTAAGAGATTTTTTTTTCCTGTGAAGTATACGGCAAAGGATTTTAGATAAAATTCTCACCATCTTATGATTTTTTGATAGCATTTTCTCGAACATTGTATTTCTTTCCGCCTTCTACCAACTTGCTGTTGTAAAAAGTCAAAGTTAGGAAAGATTATATTCTAATATGATTGATTTTTCAAATATATTGTTATGCGGTGTTTCGAAAATTCAAATATTGTCTAATAAATTTTAAACTCTCACTCATACTCACAGCATATATATACTTATGCATAGCTTTTTAAGTATAAAAGCATCTAAAAACAAATTTTTATGCGAGCTAAGAATAAAATAAAATAACATCGGTATCCCAAATACACATCTGATCTGCGACATATAGTAATTATTATGACATAGTTTTTCAATAATATGAGGGGAGATGAGTTGTAATTTCGTTTGATTCAGTGTCAGCATGGTATAATCTGAGTATTGTAGATACGCCAAGAGCCCTGAGCGCAGTAGAAAATGCTAAACTAAGAAATCATTTAATTGGATTTAAAATTGGATTATCACGGCCTCTTTATACCTTATGTGGAGTATTTTCATTTCAAAAGCCATTTTCATTGTGGAAACCGGTCTCTTCTGGCATGGTGTGAACCAAAAGTATAGATATCTAACTCGTACTAATATCCTGTAAATTCAAATATATTATGGCATTCGAACTGAATATTCCTGTTTGAGGATTTTGAGGTAGAACTTAGGGTTCTTGCGGTACTCTGGCAAGACATTTATCTAAGGGTTTGGGATAAACTTGGCCACATACAGTCATATGTATTGCTAAAAAAACTAATTGATTTGCTTTCGCAGATTTAACTTAAATCAGGATGAGCTCAGAATATCTTGATTTTCTAAGCATTTAATATACAGTTTAAATATTCAAAAATTCGCCAATAAAGAAAATAGTAAAAATAGAATGGTAGATAAGAGTTTAAACTTATATAAAGTGAATACCAAACACAAATTATTTGGTTTTATTAATACCATTCTCTTAAACATCTATGCTCTGATTTTCCTCATAAATGCATGCATATACATCATCTACAAATATTTTTTCTTCTTTATGAAAAACATATTAATTCGCTTCATCTTGTTCAATATCACGTTACAAACATCCGTTAGCCTCTATTGTTTGAATTGTGTTTTATAACAAGTCTGAAATTCACGTTTAACTCATCAGAAAGAACCTTCAAACCAACTCATTTGCTTGATAGTGAGATCACTTTGCCCTAGAATTTCTGCAGATGATAACCAAATCAATGTCTAAACAACACGTTTCTGGGAAGCCGCATAACAAAACTTCTATTAATTGATCTAATTGGTCATTTTATTGCAATTCAACTTTCTAATCCCATTCATCGTACCATTTATATACAATACAACAGGAAAAGCATTACTATCACCGCCTATTTGCGCATGCTCAGATGTATTTGAATTTCCGAATTACCCTCATACTTTTATTATATCTTATTTTTACCATACGGTATAATATTTGAAAAACGTGCCTCCTTTTCACAGATGATCGCCAACTACGAGTTGATGCTCATTACCATAATTGGCGACCTTGTAGCTTGTGAATGGACTGTCTATGGGTGGCAAAATGCATTTTTGACCTCGGTAGGTACGCATCATTCCATTTGTCTTCTGAAAAAGATAAATTCTAGTCACTGAAACATAGCATTCACTCAATTATTACGACACATTAAAGTTGTACTCTTCTTAAAAAGGTCGTATTGATTAAACTACCAAATAATTGCTTTATATTCTAGTAATTTTTCATCTCAATTGCATTTTTTTTAATGTTTGCAATAAAATATGAGCAAGTTTGCCAAACATCGCAGCAAATTTGTTAAGAGAAAATATCCTTTAACCCGTAACTGGAGACATGAATTCCCTCATGCGGCCAGAGACAGAGTCAAAATGACTCCATTGTTATTTTCGGTTTTTTTTTTTTTTTTTGCTGTATTGTAAACAGCATTAGAATTTATTTTGAAAACTCAACACATTCTGGAAATCATGCCATTAACAAAAATCTTAAAAATATTAATATTAAAAATTTTATGATATTAAAGGTTGGAAAAACATTATATGAAAATCTTTTGATGACAACTTACATAGTTTAAATAATATGGGATGACTCTAGCTTTAATACCTGTTTGAATTTAACAAATAAAAATGAAGAATATAAGACGGACTGCAAGGCGAAATACGTAGAAATTAACTAGTGCATTGTATATTTTTTATCAAAATTTAATTGTATTAATGTTCCGTTTTAAAGCAACACTAGGGTTATTTTGAGACGGACCTAGTAATTTTGAATCGCTGTCAGATGACGATGACGGCATCTGGGCTGGCACCTCCCTCTCCAAGCCCCAAGCCCCAGTTTCCACGGCCAGTTTGGCCGTGACGGATTTAGCGTGCACCAGACCTGCTTACACGACGGCTCTTCGGTGGCATCGGGTCTCGAACTTGAAGCCCTCAGGTTCCGAAGCACAAGCCACTGCG
This sequence comes from Argiope aurantia, assembly GCA_026543865.1. Taxonomy (NCBI): domain Eukaryota; kingdom Metazoa; phylum Arthropoda; class Arachnida; order Araneae; family Araneidae; genus Argiope; species Argiope aurantia. The sequence continues at coordinate 118,426 of JAPMOR010089528.1, read as the reverse complement.
TCCCTTGGCCTTGAAATACAGTGAAGCCTCAAAAGGCGTGTTGCTATTCATAATGTGTCATGATATAGCATTTATAGAACATCGTTTACTGAAAAGCAACTACCAATCACACACTTTAAAAAATTTATTGACTTTCTTATATAAATGCTATTTTATTAACTTTTAATAACATATACGTATATATAATGAAAATATTATTTTTTACAGAATAATTCTAGTAAAAAAAGAGTTTTTTTTTTCCCTTTTTTTTTTTTTTTTTCTTTTCTCATTATTCCATATTTTCCCTTACTCCGCATCGATATTTCTCTTTTATTTCGAATAATAAAATTCTACTGTCATTGATTTCCGATATGGAGAAGTTTAAATTCATCAAAATTTATTCTTCCACTTTTTTGAGGTTAACAATACTTTCTTTAATACAATAGTAAAATATGGCTTGGATTGGCTTGGTAAGGAAATAGGCGGATTTTTGCGAACAGGTTATTTCTAAGTACACGTAGAAAATTCTAATTAGGGAAACTTCATTGTCGAAGCGAGTCCATTCATACTAAGTCAATTTAACCTAGCCGGTAGAAAAATGACATTTATGTTACAGTATTGCTTAAGGAATAGTCAGTCAAATGTTAGATGATCTGAGAAATTTCATTTATCATGTATTCCTATTATTTCTATAAATGAATATGTTAAATATCTAGTGCAAATATTTAAATCTTGTTGACAATTCATGATTGCATTTCTTTAGGCCGTGTTCATCGGTGCCTTTATAGGGGCACTCACTTTTGGAATGTTAGCGGATATTTTTGGAAGGAAGAGGGTGAGTAAAGTTTATTTTTAATTTTCCATCTATATTAAATTGTTTTGCAATCAAGCCTACATACAGCAGAATGCAAAACAATAAACAATTGAATGGCTAAAAGTGATTTAAAGAATGTTTTGAAACAAACTTTCAATAATGTTCTAAACAACAGAATTTTTGAAATAAATTTTTATTATTTTAACTTTGGGATCAGTCATTTCTAAAACCTACTAACAGGTAGCACCACAAAAATTCAAAATTTTAAGATTTTTGCTGATTAGCTGATTATTAAGTTCTAAAAATGTTTAAATAGTATACTAACGCCATTGATAGCACGCATGTGTAGAAAATATCAAAACTGTAGAAGATCAAGAAATGAGCCTATTATTTTATCTTTAAATGCATAAAGCAAATAAGATTTTTTAAAAGAGAAATCAACAGATTCTGTACAAAATAAATTTGAACAATTTTTCTTCCTGTACTTTTGGAAATATTTTTGTGACTGAGATAGTAATGATTTAACAATTTTCTTATAAGCTAAGAAAGCTTTTATTTACCTAAATATTCAACCGAAACATATACTTCTAATACAAATTATTAAATACAGTGTACCATTGTATAAAAATATATAGGTTCCAATAGAGATTCATTGTAAAATGTTAAAAAAAAATTATACGTTTCCTATAGAGTAAATGCGTCAGCTCTCAAAATGTTTCTGTTACATTCATTTATTTATACAAAGTTCTACATTTCCATTTATAAAATCTTCTGAGACGTGCTTATTTTTAATTTAAAACAGCTCATTCCAAATTTTGATAAAAGCATTTATTTCAAAAATGCATATGTATTCAATACGAAAAATCTGTCGTATGCAAATATTTTGCCTAACTAGTACATCATCCAAACATCATAGCTTCAAAGAAGCTTGTTAATAATGCATAATGATATTCACTTTGATTGCACATTTGAGAAGAAAAGAAGAGAATTGAAAATAGAAAAACTGCATCTTTAAGACACACCAGAGCAATGTTGTTATGACTAGGAAGAAAATAAAATTATTTCCTTGCACTTGTGGGGCTTCAAAAAGATACCATATTCCAATAGCAAAGAACACTGTGCTATATGTGTATGTTAACGATTTATGCCTAAGTAATCGTGATGCATTTGTAGATGAATACAAACTTCGCTTTCTGAATTCCTAGCACCTTTCTAGGAAGTACGTTTACAGAATGTTGTAGCGATTATAAACAACAGAAAAGAAATTAACATGTCGGCTCATTTTTCAAATTATCGTCATGCTAGTGCATGAACAGTGAGTCCAGAGCTCAATATTCTGAAACTAATATTGTAAAGAATAATTCGACGTAATAAGTGACATCCATACAATATTCGTGGAGTCCGTGAACTCATATATGTTTAGTTACACTATCGATGATTAGAATTCAGCAGTTGGATCCTACCTCAGGTAAAATTAAATATTTCTTTTCTGAGAAATGCAATTTGGACTGGCAAATGTTGCTCTAAACGTGGTAAGAATTTAGTCTTCAAAAATATCGCTGTTGTGTTGTGACTTATAGCACTTTACAAGCCCGCTGACAATTATCTGCCAGCGATTTAAGCCGAGTGAGCGTCTCTTGTGTTTTCAGTAGCGCCCACTACATCCAAGAGTACGACTTGGCTACTTCATGCATCACATTCGCTTGCACAACCCTTTTTCACAGGGGGGGGGGGGGGGCATTCACACACCTCACAAATAGAACAAAGAAGAACAACCATGCCCAAACCGGTACTCGAATGTCCTCCCGCTGGTGTGGTGTGGAGAGGGGGTGCCAGCTCATGTGTCATCCTCGTCATCTGACCGCGGTTCAAAATTACGAGGTCCGTCCCAAAATAGCCCTAGTGTTGCTTTACAACGGGACGTTAATATAACTAAACTAAGAACTAAAACCGGTACTCGAACCCGGGATGCCGAGATCTCGGGAAAGACGCGCTACCCCTATGCCAGGACGCCGGCAATATCGCATTTACAAGTGTAAAGATCCTTTTCTTTGTACAGGAGGTTCATCATCAGAGGCAATTTTCTGTAAAAGTACAATGCTATGCTCCGTTTTATAAAAAACTCTTTGGTTTATTCCATTTTTTAGAACAGTATGCTGAATGGTAATCAATATATTCAATTGGTTTTGAATGGCTTTGTTTCTGAGCTTAGTTTTTGGAATACCCGCTTTGTAGTGTTTGCCAATAAATTCCAAAAATCTGTCTTTAAGTTATAAGTGGTGAATTCGATCGATTATGCGCAAGTATTTTTTTTTAATGCAACTTTGTAAGGTTTCATTTTAAATAAGTTTTTAAGCACTTCAATTAATGTATTATCTGATCATTTTTTAAAGTTTAATAAATGTTAATAAATACTTTAATTTTTTTTTTTGGCCATTTAACAACCTTTCGCGTTATACGGAAATTGCAACAAAAATAGCGCTGGAACACCGGTCAGAGACTTGAATAAATAGTCCGTCAGTAAGTTTGCTTTTTAATATCCCAGCCATATTTATAAAAAAAACGTTAAAAAAATATTTTCCTCATTGACATTTTTATTTTCCCACTCTACAGAATCATTGAAGTATTTTCATGCATATCGGTTCCTTAGTTGAGAAACTTTGCAAGTGAAAGTAAATATCTAATTGCAAAGAAATAAACGCTTGTTCCTTTTTTTTAGATATCCTCTCTATGAATTATATAAAGTGACACATTTCCTCTACTAAGACCGTAAAGTCACCGGGTTAGCTTGTAGTGGGTGTACAATGAAATAATCAGTAGACCGCAATATCAAATAACGACGTTTATGCATACACGAACATACAGTCGACAAAACACAGCCGAGACGTACGCAAGCAATACACAGTAGCACACTTAGTACAAACAGCAGTCCACAAGTAGTAATCGTTAGATAATAACACTCACAAAACACAAAGCGTCTAGACAGAATTTAGCAGGAGAAGGAAATCTACGTAGTTTTCTGTGCAGTCTCGCCAAACGCCTTTCTCCTCGGTTAAGCTGTATCCAAATGCCGACTCACTACTATACCATTGGCTACTCCACATACGACTCGATGCTGCTTCTATAATAAACTCCAGGATTCGGCTGACAGCTGAATGCATCAATCGATTGAGCTCCACTCAACGCTTGCTCTTCGCTGGACTGATCCAACTAATTCACCGTTGACTCGGTATGCGACTCTAAACCTCTCATGGACTCTCTACACGGCTGTCTTCGGCTCGAACTACTGGCCTTTCATAGGTCCCGGTGCAGGACAGAAAAGGTTCTGGAACATTCAAGCATATCTCAGCTTCGATTGGCTCTATCGCCAAAATTCTTGAAGATTCTATCATTTATCTATTTTGTCGCCAAAGTCACCAAGTCACCAAATGGTTGCCAAGACCCGGGGTGTCACTGATTCGGCATCCAATAGAGCTGATTGTAAAACGGTCTTTCCTACGATAGAACCCACCGTGCTGGGAAGCAACATCACATGTGCGTAAAAGTATTGAAATAGTCAAAAAATTCAAAGTTAAGAATTTGATGAATCTTCACATTCCATCTTTACGGCTGTATATGAATATGATACATGATAAACGCTTTGATCTGAATGAATAAAATTTTATTTGTGATCTCTCCACCAAATTTACAGATTTTTATCAAAATTTGAAGGAAATCCATTCAGAGAAAGATTGTCTGTTTCGAGTGCAAGTAGACACGATAATTATAAAACACACAGGGCTAGATGGTAAAAACTTGGTATACATTTTTTTTAGATTTATGTCAGATTTGTTAGCAAATCCTTTAAGGAATTGACCCTCTACTACGCTGTATTTTGCATACATGTAAATGCGATAGCTCAAAAAAACGAGACGATTTAAATAAATGAAATTTGATATGTCACCTTATTACTAAAATTGAGAGTCTGTATCAAATTTGAGTTTCAATCGTTCAAAATGCTGTAATGAAATGTTCTATATTCCAAAGTATGGAATGCTGAAAATAAGCATTTGATCAGGTGGCAATCACAATTTTTATGCGGAAGAGATGACATGAATGAAGAATATCACACCTTTTTTAAAATGTGGCGAAAATGTTTAATAATGAGATTCGGGAAGTTAACAAAGGATTTATTATAAGAATTTCGCGGAAATATGTATGTTTTTTTGTTTATTTAATTTTTAATATATATCACTGAAAAAATTGAATAAACTAATAAAAATTCTTGAAAAATTATCTGCAGTTGTAAATTAATTGCAATTATGAATTTACAAATAAAAGAATATTATTATTATGTTTATTATGAGATATAATAAATCACAAACAAATGTAGCATTAAAAATTACTATTTTTAGGACATGCTAAGTGGAATATTGCATAACAAGTTAAATGAATGATTCATTTTTGAATTGATTGGAAGTAAGCAATTATCCATCCAGCTGAAACCGTTTTTGAGTTATCGTGTTCACAAACAGACAGACAGAATATCAAAAATATGTTTTTCGAAACTCGGGGAGCTCTTCTACGTGGAGATTTGTGAAAATCACTAGTACGAATTTTTTGACAATGAGGATACTTTCTCAGTATTTCTTATACTTTAATTTACCATAGTAAAATTTCATATCTAATATTTGCACCAAAATTGTAGATTTTTCTATTAAAATGTAAACAAATTCCATTCACAGAAAGCTAATGTATCAGTCTTTTTGAGCCTAGGTGAGCTCAATAATTACAAAGCGCAAAATATTAACGAATAAATTTTTCAGTGTCTAAGCTGTAGATCCGTATAAAATTGCGAATCATAACCGCCAAGGGTCTGGTCGTTTATTGGTCTTTACATTCGCCAAGCATGCAAATGTGATAACTTCAAAACTCAACAACTGATATAAAGGTAGTTTGAAAGGGTCGGGATAGCCTGGTTGGTAGGGCATTGGATTAGCGTCCCTTGGGTTGTGAGTTCGAACCCAGCCACCCGAAGACTCCCAGTGTATGTGGTGGCTGGTGTACGTTTAAATCTATTGTGGTCACATGGTCTTCCAAGTCGAGAGTAATACCACTGGGGAGTACTGGATCAGGGGTGATCGTTGTTTGATTCAGGTCTAAATTACGATCTGTAGATGAGTGAATGAAATGCATAAATGAAATCCGCTCCGTAAAAAGGAACTTGCATATATGTAGCTAAATCGTACTCTTGACCCTAGATGGCGCTAATGAAAAACAAGCGACGCTCCCTTGGCTTGAAATCACTGACTTCTGATGTCAGTGAGTTTGTCTATGACAAGTACCATTAGAAACAACAACATGTAATTTGGCTTATGATTCATGTTATAAATAATAAAATTTTAGTTTTGTGATAAAATGTATTTTCAATCAGTTGACAAAAAAGCGTCTAGAATACATATTTGTTTGTTTTTTCCCGCTGTACTGTGAAGAACAAAATTCTCATGTGCAAAACTGAAAAAAAAATCGAGCATCGATGGCATTTATGGCCTTTTTATACGGGAAGAGAGGGAGGAAAATCCTTTATCAGGGAAAGAGGAGCGAAGAGCAGCCTGAGAATCTTTAAGGGAGATCAATCTCTCTAATTAGTATTATGAACCTTGATGCTGAAGGTTAAGATGGCCTATTGGTGCGATCATTGTTTCAGGTCTGAAAGATCATTAGTTCGAAACCACGATCCATCGTTTACGCGGGCTTCTTGCATATTAAAATATATATATATATATATATATATTAAAATTTATATCCCTACCCATTAAATATTTTATATATATTGTTATGAATTCGGGGTTTCTTTTGATTTGTTAGTCGATGAAGAAACAGTCCTTTAAAAGTCTAAAATATTTATTCCATAAAATTCCAGCAAATTCAAGCCTTTACAAGAACGAAATATTACAATTATGCACTGGAGCACAGCGTAATTCAGTAGTAACTAATATCAGAATAACAGACTTCAAAAAGTCTCGTACGATCAGATCACAAGCGAAAGCGCTCTCAGTGAACTCGTCTGTCTCTCTCTCCCCCTCTCCCTCTCCCTCTCTACTTACCCTATGGTACGTCGTATTTATACCCTGCCTTGGAGAGATATGACGTAAGCATTATTCCACTGATTTCCAGAAAAAGTCCCGAAACTCCCGAAATATTAGTGCTAGAGCTTCAATTCTCTAACTTTCAAAATCTTATGGAATGTCGCCAAGATTGCCAAAGCACTCGCCAAGTCAATGATAAAGTCACCAAATTGGTCGCCAAACGGGAACCCTACAACGGAGAAACCTATCCTTCGCTAGAGGCCACTAACACATAAAATCTGATTCTTCTGAACCGTTTACACAAAAATATAATAAAAATACAAAATATTTACAAATTCGTAACAATAATGTTACAAACCTGCAATTCGGCTTCCCAGCATAGTTTGTTCCATCAACAAAAAGACTGTTTTAAAGTCATCGGTATTAGACGGAGTCCGTGTGCGCTGGCGGTACCAGAGCTTGGCGACCATTTGGCGACTTTGGCGCCAAAATAGATAATACCCCAAAACATCGAGAATTTTCCCGATCCGTCCAGTAGGAACCGAGATACGCCTCGAACGTTCCTGATTGGTTGAGAGGCTTCTAGCCCCGCCTCCTGAGACCTATAAAAGGGGCTGCAACTGCCAGACAGAGTAGTCGGAATCGACGGAGTAGAGTAGTCGGAAGCGACGGAGTCAAGCTAGTGCTGAACTGAGCTGTGCGCTACTGTCTGCAGTAGATTCTGGTTGTATGCTGCTGTGTATGCTGTTGTATGCTACAAGTCTCGGCTGAAGATAATCGTCTTCTGTGCTGTATATAGCTGTCGCTTTTGTGCTGTCTTGTGTGTCTTCGTGTAAATAAACGTCGTTGTTTCTTTCTCTACTGCCGCCTGCTGATTGAGCGTTCTCCACACCATATCACTTCCACTATCCAAACGAACCCCGGATATTTCGTAACAATATTTATTATAACGTATCTTTGAGTAAATCAGAGGGAATTTTAATTATGATAATCATTTATCACCATTATTCGAAAATTATTCAAACTGCGTGACACAACAAGAAAGGATGCAGCATAGTGTTACAAGGATTTTATATAATAATTTAAATTACGAATATGAATATAAATGTGGTAAGGGAACGTCCAAGTAGGTTTAAACGTTTTCTAGCTCATGTAATTTGTAAATTTGATAGAAGTAAGAGATAGGGATTTATAGCAACAATGGCTGTTATCCCCTGGTGTCCTAGAGGTAGAGAGCAAGAAATTTCATCTACAAACAGAAGAGCGCTCACAAAAACAAATTGAAATTTCAATCAGTTAGTAGGTACAGAGCTGTTTCGCTGATGAGATTCAGTCCATGTTCAGGTTTCTAAAGCTCAGTTGAAGAGGTAGAGCAAAGCGGAGGGCTCACGCAACTTGGAGTTATGATTAAGTAAAAGACCCATAGAAAAGACCAATACAGAATGTGATCAATAAAGTGAATAGATAATGAAATGCTTCATTGTTTAAAGAGAAATTTGAAGATTGGTTTTGTTAAAATTACGCAGATCAATATAAAAATGTAATTTGGAAATTTAGATAGTGGGCTACCAACACGGATGATGCCGTAGTCATTTAACCAACTTTCGAAATCCAGTGATGTAATTTTAAAGCATGTTATTAATAAAGTTAAATTTCTAATCTAAAATATCCAAATCTCTTGATCCAAAATTGAAGCATTAAAATTTTTCTGCCTCGTCTGATTAAAATGCTGATAGTAATTGTGTAATAAAGTCTAGTGTAAAGTTTTTTTCAGATTCAAAATTCTTAAATTAATAAAATTGGAAATGCAATAATACTAACCATATATTTACATCCATACCATGTTATTATTAAACATTTATAATCCTTCGATGTATTTGTGGGATTGTGTACGGCTTCTTTCAAGCGATCTGGAAATACTTGTAGCAGTATTAATTCTATTAATGGCCCAAATAGAACGGTCTATGTTGCCTAAGCCTTATTTTGTTTGTTTGTTTGTTAACTGCAACCAGAATTTATTCCACTCGAATTTAATTTCTTGCGATTACTCCAAACATGAAGGAAACGCATTGTGGTGTTCACTTGCAAAGATGCTTTAAGTTCGAATTATCACTAAAGCTAGTACTGCTTCAGAAATTTTATCAATTTTATATTTCTAGAAACACGTTGTTCTTTCTGAATACATTGAAACGGTATATTATATAAGCATAACGAGCTAATATTAATACTGTATAAGCTGTAATTATGTACTTTCCACTATTAAATTTCTATTTTTTAATTTTTTTTTACTGAAAATTTAAGAAATAAGAAATTTTGAAGAAGATTGTTTCGATATTCTTTCTTTTCTTTCAAGTCCCTTGGGATGAGTACTCTTCTATTGTTTGTGATCCTCGCCACGACCGTCCTCTCCACCAAGCTGACAGTCCTGCTCATTTTTAGGTGTCTGTTTGGATTTGCCCTCGGAGGTCTAGTACAAGTGTGCGTTCATTCACACTTTACGTAATTTTTTTATTCCCATATGTTCATTGATTCCATGCAAAAGATATCAAATAACAGAAGATAAAAAAACATTATTGAAACATCAAAAAGTTTACGATAGGTGGAAAAATTTATGAGATGGTGAATATGACACCCGAGTCTGCACTCTCTTTCTAAAACTCTGACACCAAACAGTTGATGAATGCCTGATTCAGAATAGATTTAATGGCCTCAAATCATGATTTTGGCAGCCAAAATCCCAAATTTATCAAAATTCTCCATTTCCTAGACTGCTTCCAAATGAAGATTCTGTTGTCTAAAAATGGATTATTATGCTGATTTTTAAATTCAAGACTTTAGTTGATCTTTACGGGGTATATGCTGAGTCTGTATACCAAATTTTATCTATATAGTTCTTTAAGTTGAGTAGTTATATTTCTTACTTTTACTTGGTCAGACAAAAAGGTTCTAAAGAATTGATTTCATTCAAAATTTGACAGATGTTTACACATTTAATATAAAGACTACATATCAAATTTCATCCATTTAGTATAGAGACTTTTTTTAAATATCTAGTACAGAAAGATAGACATAGTTCAAAGTTGGATATTTTGGATTCGAGGAGAGTAGGGATTTTGCAAAATCTCGAGGTCGAATTTTTTTAACGACTACTGTATACTTTCTCTTTGTAAACTATATATAACAGAATAGAAATTCGTATATCGTGTTTTTTTAGTTGCATATTAAAAGTCTCTTAGACAACGAATTGCAATTTAATAGAATTTTGATGACAAATTACATGCCCTTTTTATCATAAATATCAGATTTGTGAAGCAACAGTTTATACCGAATAAATTATAATTTATTTTCTTGAAATTAGCTTATGTCGTATAATGAAGCTCGAGTCGCTCTGCACCAAGTAAACATTGGTTCTACTTGAAATGCAACAGAGAGAGAATGCAGTCCAACATTTATATCAACAACTCAAGTTTACAGCACGCAGAAAGCTGCAATCCATCAACATTGTTTTTGGTGCTCATAGGTGCTCATTCCTCATGAGTCAAAAGTTTTTGTTTCTTTAAATTCATTCATTTTATGTGCCGAGATATTTCTATGGAATTATTGAAGTTCTCAATTGTAAAATATATAGAATTTGCCTCATTCCAATATCTTTAATGATTGGAATCGATAACATATGATTAATTGCTTTAGATATATATTAGTGATTAAATATTTTCACATGAGCCGAAATTGTTCCTTTTTTCACTTAATTATTTTATTTTCAAATAACTTGTAAATACGTTCACTGAGATTTTTTTCATTTTATATTTTGATAAACATTAAAATGCAATTTCTCTAGTATAATTTTAAAGTTAACTGTGATAATAACATTTTATTTTCTGTCTTAGAAATTTTTGGATTTAATGTGATGCTTAAGTATTTGAATTTAAAGGAAAGTTTTATTTTAATTTCAGATTTTTACTAGGGATAGAATACTACCCTATAAAAGATCGTGGAACAGCCAGTATATATCTCACTGTAAGTACCTAAATAGGATTACGGAATTTAAAAAGTTAAAAAAAAGTATTAATCAGAAGCGTATAGCGAAAACAAATGGTTTTCTTAATGCTTATTTTTCACACATTATCAGACTCAATACTTGATTTCAGGCTTTAAAAAGGAAAATACAGCTTCTTCTCAAAGACTAAAAAGGAAGGCAGTAGTATTCAAGGTGTCTACTCCTTTAGAGATATACATATAGATCTACTGATAACTGACAAATCTTATAACTTTAAGCTAGAAATTCTTGTATATGCAAATTTATTTCATGTATGTCGAAAATGGTTCTAACGATTTGGATGAAAAAATAAAGAAAATAAACAGCAGATTTAATTAAGCGCAAAAATAGGCTTAGTATCGCCACATGGGTAATTCTGTCGAATATCGCCATATTTTTCTTATGGAAATTGATGCTCTTATATTACAAGACAATTATCTCCCAGAAGTGATATCAAAAATTTACATTTTAATGATATAAATTTCATTTTCGTACAATTTTATCCCTTAATTTTGATATTTTTAAAATTCTATTTGATATACTATGTTTAATGTTCTTTTTAAATGGTTCTGACGGAATTCAAACTCAGCCACCAAATTATTCGATCACTGATCACTTATTCGATCACCAAATTATTCTGCCAATCATCAATTCCGTAGTAAGATTTTTCACTTCCGTTTTTATTTCGGAATATATTCATTTTTCTTTAAATTTGCAGAAAATTAATTCAATAAACTCATATTTTTTAATCGTAACAAATAACAAGACGAAATATTTTTTTTAAAGAATCCATCCCATATTAATTTTTAATGACCTAAAAATTCATTAAACCTGGAGTGCAAACTGATCGCCAAAGGCGACTAGTAATTTATATTCTTTGCGTCTATAAAACATTTCGGGAAAAAAGTCTATCTTTTCCTACAATCCCCCGGTCCTATCAATCATATTTAATAAAATATTCTTGATACAGTAACATTTTAAGCAAAAAAAAATCCATTCCATTACAACTTAAACTGATCGAAACTTTTAAAAATCACTATTTTAGGCGAATTTTACAATTGAATTCGTGTAATCGTAGGAGTTATTAAGGGATCGTTTGTAAACTGAAATTATGCACCGCTGTGTTACTTTTTCAAACTATTCCCTAAATCTGCATGCGACCCCTACTAATTATTCAATTACAGCTACATTTGATCAATTTTGATTATAAAACAACGGGATTTTTTTTATCGCATCGAATTATCGACATTATCTTACTAAATAAGTTTGATATGATAGCGAGACCGGATTAAAAATTGGAAGTGATATGATTACTAAGGTTAATGTTATTAATATCTGTATTGGTGCACTTCAAAGTAAAAGTGCCGATGAAATTTGTACTTCTATTGTCTATCCAGAAAAAAAAACGGAACTTTTAAATTAACGTATCAATGCACCTACCACAATATAATGATATTGCAAGATGGTAACTTCCAACTAATACTTAGTTGTTGTTGTTGTTTTGAGAAAATCCAATCATTTTGTCCTTTTTTTTTAAGAAAAAATGTTTTTTGTTTTTTTAATTTAAAGATCATTTGCATTTCGGAAATAAATAAACAATGAGGGAGTGTGGAATGTTGAGTAAAATTGGCAAAATTCTTTACTAAAACGTTGTAGTTGTCGAAAGGAGTTTATGGGGGGAATTGCTTCTGGGGGTCTTAAGTTATTTAATGTATCGACGATTCAAATGAAGCAGAATACCCAGATGGCACAGCCTGTTGCACAATATTGGGCGATATTATATAATATTATACAATATTGCGAATACTGATCAATGTCATGCAATATTGTAAAATATTTGTGTGCTATTAAGGTATCCATCAAAGGCGATCTGAAAGCTGGACGCATTTCCATGTCAAAGAACGAACTTCACGTCTAGTAAATAAATGCTTTGACTCAAGTAAATCCACGTATATCCATGAGATTTTTGAAATATCTTGACGTAGCAAAAAAGCATTTCAGTCAATATTAACTAAAAATCTGCAGATCTATCAAATTTTGCACCAAAATTGTTTCCTTGCCAATTAACTGATCATCAAAACACGAGAAATGTCGCAGCGCAGAATTTTCCGCATCTTCCAAACTCGTATCAAATTTGTTTAAAATATACCATAATTCTCCAGATTCGATCCCGTGGATTTTCTTTTTGTTCCCAAATTTGAAATGAATCATTAAAAAAATCGACGATTCAAAAAAAAAGGAAAAGAAAGGAGAAATTTTCATCACTAGATTTCTATGCTGTCTTACAAAAGTAGATCTAAGAGCCATTCCAGCAATGAAAACAATGCTGGGAGTAGTATTGTATAAATATTGTTACAAATATAAAATGTTGCCTCCCAGCAATACTGATCGTATGGTTGCGAAGAGACGTTCACATTCTATCTGGACGCCAAAGGGAAAAGCAGGAATTCGAACGCCAGCCTTGGCGACAAACTTGGAGACTTGGCGACAAATTTGGCGACTTTGGCGACAAAAATTGGCATCATGAATTTTTAAGTAAAAACTAGTTTCGTCGATAAGTTTCCAGAGTAGGACTGGAACATTGGAAAACTCTCTGTGACGTCACGACCGGTCTACAAGGTATAAATAGACAGAGCCGCTGATCGTGAGGGAGTTTAATATCAGACAATCACAATGAGTCCTGAGACTCGCCATCTCCAAATCTCGTCGAAGACGGCCACGGCAAAGTATAGACAGCAAGGCACTGTGAAGTTTCTCCTTACCGGGGATAAGCCCCTGTCGGGACTAGTCGCCCCGTCAACCCAACCATCAAGTCGTGAGGGAGTTAGTCTTTCGGAGTGAAAGCGATTATCTTGATTGCTTTGCAAACTGAGTGATTTTGTTCGGACTACGTCTGTTTAAAATTGAGGATTGCTGTTTATTTTGTGCTGCAATTGTGCAAGTACGATTTTTGTTGTCGTCTGTGCTTCCTGTTTTATTACTTTTAAAGAATAAATTACTATTTTTCTAGTATCCTGCTTGTCGGACTGTTCACCTACACACACCGGACAATTTTCGTAACATTTGGTGTCAGAAATGGGGTTTATCTGTTGTGTATGGTGAAAACGAGATCTCAGGCTACGATGGCTGATAGCGGTAATAGTGAGTTACTGGCTCTGTTGGATGAGATGAAGAAATCTATGGAAGCTGGGCGAGAGGAGATGAAGAAAAGACAAGATGAGATGAAGCAAGGGCAAGAAAGAATGGAGCAAGAGATGCGATCCGGACAAGAGAGAATGGAGGAGATGAAAGCCGGATTGGAGAAGAAATTGGAATCTGGACAAGAAGAAATGAAGAAGGAGATTAGAGAACACGTCGAGGTGCAAGTCGAAGGAATGAAGGAACATGTTAACGAATGTATTGGAAAAATTGAAGGAGATGTCAAAAGTGTGAAAAAGGAAATTCGAGATGGAAAAGAAGAGGTAGACAATATTCAAGAAAAGATTAGCGTGCTGGAGAAGAAACTATGTGATTTTGAGGAAAGACCAATTAATTCTCTGCCAAGTTCAGAAGTCATGTATTCTAGACCGACAGTCAAACCCTTGACATTTGACGGGCAGACGTCCTGGTCTGTTTTTAAGACTCAATTTGACTTAGTGAACTCTTCAAACGGATGGACGTATCGTGTGAAAGCTAGTCAACTTGTGGCATCTCTCCGAAGGTCTGAGGTAGAGGTTCTTCAAGGAATTCCAGCAGTAAATTTGACGGACCTAACGACTATATAAAGAGCCTTAGAATCCTGATTTGGAGACAGTCACCTTACACAATTTTATATTACTGAACTGAAGGCAAGACGGCAGAAGCTGGGTGAAAGCCTACAAGTATTAGCCGCCGATGTGGAGCAACTAATGACCCTAGCCTATGCCGAGTGCCCTCTGGACATTCGTGAAAGTTTAGCAGCTCAGTACTTCGTCGACGCCATCAGAGACGAAGACACGTAACACTCAACGAGGCTGATGGATGACTTGAAATCCACTCTGGCATATAGTATAAAATATGAAGCGGCAAGAACTGTTTCCAAGACCTCCAAGCATATCAGATCTATAGAGGTGGAGAAAGATTCAGAAAAGAAAGAGGATAAATTTGAATATCTATTCAACAGGTTGGAAAAATTATTGAATAACTCTATCACTGAAAAGAAGAATGTCACTCGACGGAAACCAAATGTGACTTGCTGGCAGTGCAATAGAAAAGGGCACTTACAGAGGGATTCCCAAGCGATTAAGCCAAACCTAGGAAAACTAAGCCAAGGCCGTCTTGTGGGGCGAAGGCTGCCTTTTCTGAATAACGCCCCTGGAGAAGGACTGAAAATTTCCGCACTGAGAGGAAAGAAAAATGGACTCAACTTGGAAGGATCGATTTGCGGTATTCCATGTTTGATGTTAGTGGATAAAGGTGCGAACGTAACTCTTTTAAGAACCGACTTAGCACATAAATTGAAACAACAATTTATTTATACGGCTCCGAACATCTCTTTAACGACAGCCACTGGTGAGAAAGCTAACATACACGGAAAGTTGGATGCATCGATTGAATGTGGTTCCAGACGATTCCAACACAAAGTTTACGTGGCTGACATCACCGATCCATGCATACTTGGTCTGGATTTTCTTCGAGAATTCAACTTTACGGTAGACCTGGAAAGGAATGAGATACGGACAGGAGGGGAGGAAATTCCTTTGTTTTCGGCCAATATAGAATTTCCAAAGTTGTGCTCCGTATTTGCAAAAGAAAAGACTGTAATACCAGCAAGATCTGAATGCCTCGTTCGGGGAGTTACTAAAGTTTCCGAACAATTCAGGTATGCCGTAACGAATTCTCCTAACCAAATCTCTGAAAAAGGTGTCCTTGTATCGGCCACACTTGTCGATTTAAAAAAAGGAAAACATTCCAGTTCGAGTTCTGAATGTAGACAATAAACCCAAGACCATGGACAAAGAAGCTGTCATTGCGTAATATGAGCCAGTGGTTGATATTGTTGCTCGTCCTCAAGAATTTTCTGGAAAACAACCTATCCAGTCGATCTTTGAGAATATTGAAGGACATAACGAAGATCAGCGAATAGCTTTACAAAAATTGCTTCAAAAATTTCAGCACTTGTTTTCCACGTGTGACGCTGATGTCGGCCGTTGTAATGTGACCCAGCATAAAATAAATACGAGAGATCATCCGTCAATAAAAAAATATCCAAGACGTTTGCCTCTTGCAAGGAAGGAAGAAGCTGAGCGACTAGCTAAAGAAATGGTTGACAGCGGAATTATCGAGGAATCGTCTGGACCCTGGGCTTCACCTATTGTCCTTGTTAAGAAGAAAGACGGATCAACACGGTTTTGTGTTGATTATAGAAAACTGAACGAGATTACGAAAAAGGACAGCTATCCTTTGCCTCGAATAGACGACACCCTAGATTCTTTGAATGGAAGCCAATGGTTTTCGACATTAGATTTGAAAAGTTGATATTGGCAGGTGGGAATCCAACCTGAAGACAAAGAAAAGACGGCCTTCACCACCGGACAAGGACTTTTGCATTTTAATGTAATGCCCTTTGGACTTTGTAATGCACCTGAGACATTTGAAAGATTGATGGAGACCGTGTTACGTGGACTTTCATCTGAAGCCTGCTTAGTGTATTTAGATGACATTATAATAGTAAGAAAAACATTCGAAGAACATTTGAGTAATATTCGTAAAGTATTTCAGAGATTGTAGAAAGCCAATCTTAAACTAAGCCCTAAAAAACGCAAATTCTTTCGAAAGGAAGTTTCTTACCTTGGACACGTTATTTCCTCCGAAGGAGTGAAAACCGATCCAGAGAAAATTAAAGCAGTGGCTGATTGGCCTCGTCCAGAGACAGTACACGAGCTTCGAAGTTTCTTGGACTGTGCACCTATCATTGTCGATTTGTAAGAAATTTCTCCACAATAGCTAGACCTCTTCATAAATTAACGGAAGCAACGGACAGAAGATTGCCAGAAATCTTTCAATAGTTTAAAGCAAGTACTGACAACTTTACTTGTTCTGACCTACCCCAGGACTGACGAAAATTTTATTCTGGATACGGATGCCAGCAATGAAGGAATAGGAGCTGTGCTATCCCAGAAAATTGGGAACGAAGAGTTTGTCATCGCTTACTTTAGTAAGATCTTGGGTAAGCCGGAAAGGAATAACTGTGTCACCCGTAAAGAACTGTTAGCCATTGTTAAATCTATAGAGCATTTTCATCATTACCTCTATGGACGGAAATTTCTTTTGAGGTCTGATCACGCTTCCTTGAGATGGCTTTTAAATTTTAGGGAGCCTGAAGGCCAGGTAGCTCGTTGGATTCAACGGCTTCAAGAATATGACTTCGAAATCCAACATCGCAAAGGAACCTCTCACGGTAATGCAGATGCCCTCTCCCGTAGACCCTGGGAAGTCAGCTGCAAACATTGTGTGAATGCCGAGAAAATGTTTGGATTGGAAACGGATATTTCCGTGAGAGTTCTAACAACTACAGCTTCTGATTCTTGGTCTTCAAGTGATATCCAAAAGGCTCAACTGGAGGATCCAGACATTAAATTAATTCTGGAGAATAAATTAAATTCGGCCGATCAACACATCTTGGCAGGAAATCGCTCCTGAGATTCCTACAACAAAACAGTATTGGTCTCTTTGGAACTCCTTACATCTTAAGGACGGCGTTCTATACCGTAAGTGGGAGAGTGACGATGGCAGCTTATTCTCCTGAAAAGCCTTATTCCAGAAGTTCTGCGAGAGATTTATGACAACGCAAATGGAGGTCCTTTTGGTTTCATGAAAACGTTAAATAAAACTAGAGAGCGATTTTATTTGGATCGACTTCGAGCTGACGTTGAGAAATGGTGCAGAGAATGCCACGCTTGCGGAGCCAGAAAAGGACCCAAAACAAGAACTAAAGGTCGCTTGCAACGTTACAATGTAGGTGCTCCGTTCGAAAGAATGGCTTTGGACATATTAGGGCCTTTTCCTGTGACGGCAAATGGCAATCTATACGTCCTATTATTAATGGACTATTTCACGAAGTGGCCATTGGCGATCCCCATTCCAGATCAAGGAGTCTCGACCGTAGCTGAGGAACTCGTTCGTAGCTGGATTTCGCATTATGGCGTGCCTATGATATTACATTCAGATCAAGGTACAAATTTTAACTCTGCGCTCTTTACCGAGCTGTGCAAACGCTTGGGAATTCTGAAAACTCGTACAACAGCGCTACATCCAGAGTCCGATGGCATGGTAGAGAGATATAACCGAACGATTTTAAACCATTTGTCTTTATTCGTTTCGAGGAATCAAATTGATTGGGATATGCATTTGCCACTTTTTCTCCTCGCCTATAGAAGTGCTGTTCACGAAGCGACTGGATGGACTCCGTCAGAGATGCTGTTTTTCAGAGCTCTTCGACTGCCCTGTGATATCCTCTTTGGACGCCCGACAGATACGCCTTCCTCGCCGAATAAATACATGAATGACTTAGAGGCACGTTTGGAAAGCGTACACGCATTTGCCAGAGAGCGAATAAAACTAGCCAGTGAAAAAATGAAGACTCGTTACGACTCCGGAGCGATTGAGCACCGATTTAAAGAGGATGATTCTGTACGGATGTATAACCCAAAGCGACGGAGAGAACTCAGCCCGAAACTGCAACAGAACTGGGAAGGCCCCTACACTGTCGTCAAGAAGCTAAATGACGTTGTCTACAGAATTCAGAAGTCGCCGAATGCTAAACCGAAGGTCATTCACATTAATCGGCTAGCTCCATATCAGGCGACTAATCATAGTTGTTCGCAATGAGACTGCCGGGACGTCAGTCTTTAAAGAGGGGAGCAGTGTTACAAATATGAAATGTTGCTTCCCAGCAATACTGATCATATGGTTGCGAAAAGACGTTCACATTCTATCTGGACTCCAAACGGAAAAGCAGGAATTTGACCCCCGGCTTTGGCGACAAAAATTGGCATCACGAATCTTCAAGTAAAAACTAGTTTCGTCGAGAAGTTTCCAGAATAGGACCGGAACATTGGAGAACTCTCTATGTGACGTCACATCCGGTCTTCAAGGTATAAATAGACAGAGCCGCTGATCGTGAGGGAGTTATATGACCGGACACCTCGCAGTCTGGAAAGGATGCCCGGCAATACCACGAACCCAAACTCCTACAATAAATCGCCCAAGAAGATCCTATGCAGAAGTCGCTACTAGAAGAATTCCCACCAACACCGATAATAACATCCCAGGAATCCCAGAAACCATCCACCCAAGACCAAAACCCAGACGCTCACAGCCTCCCCAAGCCACTTCAACACAAGAAATAGACGACAGTAAAGAAATGCAGAACCATCTAAGTGACATCAAAGAAATAAAGGAACTCCTGATCGAATTCCCAAACATCCTTCAAGCCATAAAACAAAGTAAAAAAGCCAAAAATAAGCGAGTAAAACTGCTCATTATCCTAGATGCTCTCCTCGTTGAAGACCGTACAACCAACTAACCACGCCCACCGCTGAAAACTAGACTCCTGATTCGCCCACCCCTACATCTCCTGAATACTACATAAGACAATGCTTCTTTCCACTCAACTCTTTCAAGACCCTGCTCCACATAGCTTCAGACCCACTCTGACTCATGACCAAACAAAGTAGCAATGTTCAAAAGTTTTAGTCAACCGGAGATGGCCCTCCTAACCTTTTTCCCTTGTCGTGAGGGAGTTAGTCTTTCGTAGTGAAAGCGATTATCTTGATTGCTTTGCAAACTGAGTGATTTGTTCAGACTACGTCTGTTTAAAATTGTGGATTACTGTTTATTTTGTACTGCAAATTTGTGCAAGTACGATTTTTGTTGTCCTCTGTGCTTCCTGTTTTATTACTTTTAAAGAATAAATTACTATTTTTCTAGTATCCTGCTTGTCGGACTGTTCACCTACACACACCGGACAATTTTCGTAACAATATGTTGAATACAACTCTCATTGAAAGAAATACTTAACAACTTTTGATTTATTTTGGAAGTTCTGTCTTTTTAAACATACTATGTAAACAAGCATTTAATATATAGAGGTACTTCTCAAATGGATCTATAATCACCTTATTTACAGTATTAATCTCTTTGTATTGTATCTCGACATGCAAGCTATAGAGTTTTATAGTTGTTTTCTTTTCTTTTTTCCAGTTTTACTGGAGCGCTGGATCGCTACTTCTCATAATAACAACAAGTTTCATCATGCATATTTTGGATAGTTGGAGATGGTTAATGATAGTGTGCTCATTTCCTGTTTTGTGCTTGTTTTTTGCTATTAAGGTATTCTCGATGTTATCAGTTTTTACTCTTTCATGATTTACATTATATTTTACAGAATGCCAAGTAATTTATATTAAAATCTGCAGTTTGTATATAACGTTTGCTTAATTCTTTCAGTTGTAATTGTTATATCTTGTAATGGTCCTAAACATATGAAGTGTATCATTACTGTTTTAGAAGCCACAAATACATATGAATTGAAAAAATAAAAAAGAACCAAATTTTGAAGAAATTACAGCAATATATTTCCAGCGAGTGATAATTAGTATTTGGCGATCTGTCATCAGAATTCGGCATAGATCGTGAAATTTTAGTGACTTTCGTCAACGCTACGTTATGATGTTTCGGAGTTCCGAGGTGTGGCAAAGCGGTCACGAGCACCTCCACGTCATAATTTAGAATAGTTTCTTTAATTTGTAAGTTTAAGTAAAGATTAAAATTAATTGAACTAGTTTGGACGAGTGCATAATGCTTTAACGTCATGAAATTTGGTATAATTATTAGATTTGAACTTTTAAGGTATGACTATTAATATAAAATAATATTTAGATTATTTATGGGGGAAAAGGAACTTTAATAAATTTACGTTACGTTGTACGTGCATTTTACTATGGAGACTGATTTAATTATACTGAGTTAGTAATTTTCGAAAAAAATCCAGAAATTTCATGCTTGTAGCTAGCTAATCGTAGCTATCTAAAGCCGAAACAGGAATAATTTTGAGACTAATCCACCAGATTGATAACAGTGAATTCTAAATCTTTTTACTGATGGAAAATGAATATAGAAGCTATCAATTGCAGCCCTATGTCTTTTCCTAGAGCTGGGAACAGCCGGATCACATGCTAGCAACTGACGTAACTCGTTACGAATCTGGGATAATTTTTCAATGAACTTAATTGATGTTCATTTGGTGAATTCCGAAACAGGTTCAATTTGGAGGTCGTCGTGAAGTATTTTTCTTCTGAAGTATAAGAGGGCATTAACTATCTTCATTAGATGTTTCTTTTGAAAAACTTGCAACTTCTCAATGTTTTGGGCAGAATTTGAGAACCATGCATTAAAATTGATCTTAAAATAACTTTGTAAAGCAGACGCCTGAACCTAATCGAGAGTTTACTCCATAGAGAAATTAAATTGTTGCGTTTAACACTCATAGTTGTACCTTTGGTGATGGCCTCTTTAATGTGACTATTAAAGCTTAATTTAGCGTCTAAAATTAATCCTAAATGCCACCAACAGTTAGCTTGGCGACGATTGGAGAAGAAAAATATCTCGAGTACTGATTTCAGATTTAGAGCAGAATAAGATCGCATCGGAAACTGATCGTTTAACTAAAACTAAAATGAATTTGATCAAATTGTAATTCACTTTTTTTTAATGTAGTGGTACCCTGAAAGTGCTAGATTTTATCTGGTCAGCCATCAGTACAGCCGAGCGGTGAAGCAATTGGAACAGATGCTGGAGATGAACAAAGTGAGGATACCTCCAGGGCGATTGGAGAAAGTCTCGCACACAGAAGAAAGAGGAAACCTTCTGTCTCTTCTCAGGAAGGAGTACATAGCAACCACTCTGATGCTTTGGTACATATGGTAAGTGGGAGTGATTTGCTTTCCAAACATCTGAAAGCAACAATTAGTGAAGCGCTTTGGATCCCATAATAAATATACAGATGATTGAAATAAAAATATCTCTATTTGAAGCGCAATGGGGAAGTAAATAACTGAAAAACTTTAATATTCCGTTCGTCTATCTCCTTAATTTCGCGGTGCTGTAACTTTTTTGTTGTTGTTGTTGTTTGTTTGTCTTGTAAACTGCACAGATATTAAACAGAAATTCTTAAATTTATTTAAAAATTAAGATTTATTTTTCAGCTTTCAACACTGGAAAAAATTATGCGACTAGTAGTTGAACTTCAGGGTAAAATGCAATCTGTTGTTCGAAATCAAGCAAAAAAAAAATATATTTTTAATAAATTACCAAAATTCAGCAAAAATTTGCGTTACTTCTAATTTGGTATCATAAAAAATATTTTTTTAAATCTTGAAACATTACAAAATTTACATTTTTGCAATAATATTTTCGAAAGTTATCACAGAAAAGGGCCAAAATTATGCATATATTTAGTTAATTAAAATTTTCATGCAAATTTCGAAAAAAAATTGCTCGATGGTGCACATTCACGACTTCGAAATCCTACATATGCCAGATTTGGTAATTGTAAATCAAACGATCTCGCCTGTAGAATGAACACTGAAACACACACGTATGCACGCACGCATTCATCCTTATTATTAGTATAGATTTATGTTGATGGGTTTGTGTCCCTATCTATTTGATTATAAAAATGAAGTTTAAGAATATGTCTGTTTAATGCGATATCAATTTTACATTACTATTTTCAATGGTTATTAAGGGTTAATATTTCATTATCAAAATGCTCATCTAACTAAAGCATTCCTCAAATTCTCTCTAATGCTTTCTTAACAAGCAAAAAAAGGAGTAAAATAGGGCAGGAAAATGAGGCTAAGGATTAATTTATCAAGAAATTAATCAAATTCTCTCTAATGCTTTCCTAACAAGCAAATAAAGGAGGAAATTAGGGCAGGAAAATTTATCAAGAAATCAAGAATTAATTTATCAAGAAATTAATCTATCTCTTTCCAGTATGTTTTCCTTCGTGCTGGGCTGATAATAATAAATGTATTTCGTCTCTTTTGTTTTTTGTTAGCTTTGCTGCCAGTTTTACATATTACGGAATCATCCTGATTACACCATTTGTCGTGAAAATTGGAAGCCCCAGAGGTGAGTTGTATCAAAGTCTGAAATTTTTGAAAGCAGCGTAAAAGTAGCTCAGATTTGTTGAAATTTGAATTTCCTCACACTGAAAAGGAACAGAAAATGCAGTCGTAATCAATCGAATGTTGTGGTTTTGTGGATTTAAAAAAATATATATGTAACTCATTTTAAAAATAAATTATTATTTATCTTCTTAAGCATAAAAATTAATTTAAATTACAGCATAGATTTCGTAAATATAAAGTTAAATATTATACATTTTAATAATGAATGAAAAATACATTATATTTAAATACAAGTATCGTTGATTTCAAAATCACTCTGGATTTCTGATGATTTTCTTCTTGTTGTTGTTGTACTTGTCATAGACAAGCCCGCTGACTAAGTTAGCGATTTTAAGGCGAAATTTTTTAGCGTCTCTTGTTTCTGTAGGGTCATCTAAGGACAGGTGTGAGTCTTAGCTACTCATGCATCACTGCCCTTTTCACGGGGCGTATTTCATTCATTCATTTCATTCACTCATCCACAGATCGTAATTTAGACCTTAATCAGAGAATGATCACCTCTGATCCAGTACCCCCAGTGATATTGTCTTGACTTGGTGGACTTTATAGCTACGACAGATTTATACGTGCACTAGCTACCATGTATATGAAGAGTCTTCGGCCGGCGGGGTTCGAACTCGTAATCCAAGGGATGCGAATCCAACCAGGTTATTTCCTATTTTTTCCTATTATTTCCTTCTTGAAACGCTTGGCAAAGAAAGAAATCTCAAAAGAATGAATTTGTTTTAATTGCAGAGCAAGTGCATTCTAATAACTGTAACATTACTTTTTGTTAAAATTACAACATCACACCTTCTCATAAGAAACTATGAATTTAATAATATCGGTTCATATTTTGTGGTCCTGCAGATACCGAGTGACTGATGGATTTTGACTGACGATTTTGAAAATCAATGTGAGTGGCGAAAATGACTGATGGATTTTGAAAATCAATAAATAAACGGCGGAATACAATAGAAATGTATCATCAATAGCCTTACGCTTGGAAAATCTGGAAATTTTTTAGCCTATCTGCTAAAGGTGAATTAAAACGAGATTGATATTTTGTACCTAATTTTTGCTTCAGATCACGCCACGTTATTGCTGCAAATGGGTTATATTGAAAAAATCATTGTTTAATTTTTTTTAACAATCCTTGGAGCATTTTTATATCGGTTTTTATTTTTCCTATTTTGCAGTGCCACCTGTCGATGGCAGGTTAAAAAAATTTGTAGTATGGTGAGATAAAATTGTCTGATTTTTTAAGCATAAGGCCACAAATGGTACATTTCTATCAGATTCCATCTTTTTTTTATTGATTTTCAAAATCCATCAGTCATTCTGGGGACACCCGGCAAATTACGGCCACTTGCAACTTCTTTTTATCTGTGGAGAGCTCCTCAGAATTTCGATAATAAGTAAGAATGCTCTATAAGATTCAATTTCAGCACTGTTACAAAATCATGAAAGGGATATGATAATCTTTTTAGCCAGAACAGATAGTCGTGTACATATTTTTTAATTGACATCAAATTTGTAGATTTCTATTAACTGTTGGACGAAATCCATTCTGTTCGGAAACAAATGAATAAGTTCTCTACAAAATACAAAAAGGTAAATGGCTAAAATTTGGTACACACTTTATTTAACATTTAAAGTATAGATCTAGACCAAATTTTGAAGCAAATACAACAAGGATTGGATCTTCTGTACTTTCGTGTGCATGCAAACGAAAAAATTCAATAACTGACGTAAATCTGCTACATTTCGCATCTAAAGCACCGATTTTTATCAAATTTTAGATTAAATTTGTCAAAGGGTCCGTTTGCCGGTCTGTACTTTCACATGTTGATGAATACTATACTTCAAAAACCTAACAAATTAGAAAAATGGAATTTTATATGTTTTCTTATTACTAAAACTTTAAATATGTTAAGAAATTTTTACTTTCATTCAGTCAAAAACTCACATCTAAAATGCACACTAGATTTTCTTCCCTAAAGTACGAAGCAGACAACATTTGTATGTGGGTTTCTGAAAATAAAAATCTGAGCAGTTGCGGTGCTCACGACTTTCAGAAAAGTTCAAACTTTTATGCAAGAAATATTACGCCTTCATTAAGAAATATGCGAAAAAGCTTCAGGGAAACCATTCTGTCTAGTTTAACAAGAGGTTGGTTTAGGAACGGTGCATTAGCAAAAACAAAGATGCAGTTATGCATTCCTGATGAAATGCGGTCCATATTTACCTCTTTTATAACAGTATTATTTAAAGCAACATATTTTTTAAAAAAAAATTATATAGAAATTCTACACTCGCTATGTATTATGGTCTTTTTGACACTTTAGGATAAGAAATTTAATCAAGGACATCAACAGTGTACTACCAGAGTATTGTGAAAGATTGTTAAGTTCTAAATCGTCTTCCATAAAAATCCGCAAATCTATGAATTTGGTTGACGTTAAATCTGAAATTTTGAGTGAAATATCTGATAAGGGAGTTTGAAATATGAAATACACATATCCCCTTTGATGTTATTAGATACCAATTCATAATTATGGGGTTTGTAATTCTCGTTTAGTTAAAAAAAAAATCAGAAAATAACTTTAAAAAATAAAATATTAGCATATCGTTCCCAGTCAATAATTTTCAATTAATATTATTCTCATTTCTTAGCTGTACTTTTCATTGGGCTGTGGGAGATAATGTGACTTCACAAATCATTGCGAGAAAAAATCGAGTCGAATGCAAGAAATTTCAAAACAATTTTATAATAATAATATATAAATTTTAATTTGCTCGCTCTTGAATAATAAAAATGACATATGGCAAGTTATCTTTTTAGGACTGTTACTCATACCATTGGTTTCAAGAAATTAAATTCAGCCATACAATATGATTTTATTTCTGCTTTAGATTAATGTTCTCACGAGAACTATGCAGGCCCAGAGTTCGTCGTGATCGAAGGACAATCACAATACATAAATCAACTGCCAACTTTCTAAACTGTCATTGCATTACAACACGTAGTCCTTTGATTCAAACCAAAATATTTAAAATGCACTTGGTACACATATCTGCGGGTCTTTAGGAGAATCGAGTCACGTGACCATGATCTTTCGATCCTGAAATTAAAACTCACTCATCGCAGATACCTGCAAATCGCATGCTAGTTAGTTAATAATAACGTCTAATTTTATAGCAACACATTTGCTATTTTGTCACGGACCTTGTAATTTTTGAATTAGAGGACGCCACCAGAGCTGGCACCCATCTTTCCATACTCCCACACCACACCAGCTGGAGGGCGTTTAGCCCCGATGGATCTAACGTACACCAGACCCAATTACACGACGGTTCGTCGGTGGATTCGGGTCTCGAACCTAAAACACTCCGGTTCCGACCCTTACCATCAGACCACCGCGAACTACATGCAAATCGTGTGCAGAAGAACCAATGATAATGTGGCCTACGTTCCGTCATAATAAAATCTGAAAACATCGGAAGTTCACCTGGTTAAGAATCTGTGAGTCTTCGCTGGTGGAATGCATGATTCCACAATCGTTGACGCAATTAAACAATCAACTTAAGATATTATGAATGCACTGTATCTTGTACCGCTGCTTTTCCTTATTCTACCGTTTGATAATTGATGCGACTGTTTTATTTCAACTACTTTATAAATTATACCCGTTTCAATCTATGTTAAATATTCTTTTAGATTTTATTGGGTATTTGCTCTATCAGAAAAATTCTAATGTAGCCATAAAATAATGAGAACAAGATTCCTTCTCTCTTTGGTAGACAAGATGTCAATCAAGATGAAGGCAGTGATGACGCCTACCTATAGGAGGGAAATTATTTAGTAGCTGTCACACCACGTCTCGCTCATGGCATTGTAGTGAATGCCTATCATAAATCATATATCAGTATGAATCTGTAAACTACAGGCTCCGTCGAGGCTGTGTGTGACGTAATTTGCTCGCTGCCCATCATCCGGGTATTGACACGCGCGATGCTTCTAAAAAGCTCTTCCCTCCTTTTTCTTCAGAACGATCGCTTACTCGTTTCGGTGGAGCTTGTATTCAAAATAAATTGTGTAATTTCTTAAGTTTAAAAGTAAATAAAATTATTTTTCTAACATGACGCAATAATTAGAGTCAACTACGACTACACGTAGCTCTAATTACGACAAAATCAAACCGAACATTAATCCAAATGCAAGCAATGTGCGAATAATTTTATTCCATATTTTAGACAAGCTATAAAATTTATTTGAATTAAAATTCTCCCATATATTCTTGTAGTTCTCGCTGAAACTTTTGGAAACTCTACTGATATATTCACAGCACAAATACCATGTCAGAGGTATACTTATTTGCATTATGTGCATCTTTTTTGGACAACGACGTCTGAAATACCAGGTATGCTTTTAATTCTGTACTCTTTCTCTGTTCTCGGTACCCCAGTGCATCGAACGTGTCGAATATTATTTCAACAAAAGTAAACTGAAATGTACATATTTTTTGATATTAAAAAGTCGCACTGATTTTTATCTCAAATATCTCATACAATTACATTAATATATCTGAAATCCTTTAAAAGATTCAATTATTTTCACAGTCAACACTTTGAAGAAATCTTCCGCTTCTGTTAATATAATATTTTACACACAGAATAAAATTCCTTTTTCTTTTAATTTTATGGATGAAAATTTCGGGAACTTGAAAATTTTTTTTGCTTTGACAAGAACTTTAAAACAACCACGAAATATTACATATTTTCAGAAAAAGGTAGGAAATTATATTATTTAAAATAATTGTTGGGTTATGAATTTAGTTATATTAATTGCATTATTTAAAGTTAGTATGATAGATTTATGTTCATAATAAAGCCCAATAGTTTTCGCCCAAAAATCTTTAAAAAAATCTACATAGTTCATTTCTTCTAAGTAGAGTAAACATTTTTTGACAAGATCGGAAATATGCGAAATTTATGAAGAAGAAATTATTAATTTGAAAATTATACCTCACTAAATTTCTTATGCCCGTCCCTCATTTTTGGTCACTATTTAGTTTATAAATAAATCTTATTTTAAAAATGTTAACTATCCTTCAAAGAAAGGGAATTAGATACTAGCGATTTATTTTGTGATAGATCCTATTAAAAATTTGATTAAATAAATTTTTGGGACTTAGTTAAACATAGATGGCATCAGTTAATTAATGTACGCGAATGAATGAATGGATTTTTATATGCAAATGAATAAAGCATTTTTTTATATAAAAATTTTGTTTTATAATTGTTGAAACATAAATTTTCTATAATTTTTTTTTCTATTTCCGTGTTGTGCTTCGCTGTCTTTTGTGTTTTTATAAAATCGTTATCTTGAGCTTTGCTTAAGTCCAAGTGGTACGATTGAATTTTCGAACACAATTTCCTATTCAAAAAAAATTATTCGTTGCGGTAGGACAAATCAACATTTTAAGTTTTCCACGGCTTTTTTAGTCAACGGATGAAGAGGTCAGAATAATTCGATTCGTCGAGTGATCTTTGATTTTTTTTTTTTTTTTACGCATTATTCTAATATGATACGTCAATTTCAGGTTTGTTCGTTTTCATCGTTCTGGTCGAACAGATGCAACGCAAAATGCTCCTCTCCGTTTCTTGTATTATTACAGCCATTTTATTCTTCATGCTGCTCATCAATACCAGGCAGTAAGTAGACGCTTCTTGTCAAAGCCTTTTCTGACGCCGCACAACTAGTAATACAGTTCAAGTAAGCAGATGCATTTTAATATAAGCAAATGCATAAAAATGTGGAACTAAACTGATCAACTACTTAATCAGTGGTCTTATGACTTGCAGTACATGGATCCGCAAAAGGCCTTAATCTACCATTTGTATATGAAGATAGCCGAATAGAGATATTGAAACTACCCTTTCTAACTCTAATAATCATGCCGTGTTCAAAACATCTTTATTTTTCCCAAAGTAAAGTAAGATGCAACTTTTGCTAATGCTTCTGATTAGAGGAAAACTTTCCCACACTAAATTTGGAGCTGATTTATAATTTCAGTGCGTGTGTTGCTTGGATGAGTCAATTTCAGAGACAATTTCTCCTTGTTTCGTATTCAGAAATATCTTAAACGTCAATATACCCTAAAATATCGAGATTCAATTTCCGATAACTGAAATGTTTTTTTTTGTAATGCACATTATGTATGAGAAAGTACATGTTAATACAAAACTGATGCCAAGCAACTATATAAGAGCATTTAAAAGTTAGCTAAAACTCAAGTTAAAAAATATTTATAAGCCTTTGTTTTTATTCTTATTTCTTTATCATATAACTAACCGCCTCAAGTCACCTATTCATCCAAAATATAATTATATTTGATTTCAGATAAATAATTTAGATTGAACTTCAGGTCCCCGATTCCACCAAATCGTCTGACATTAAAGCCGTATTATTTTAACTATCATATTTAAGTTCTGTTTATTTTGTAAATGAACCTTTCTAATGCAGGCAGTCATATGACATCATGACGCTATTAAAAAAAGTAAATTTATGATGGATCTATTTTATAAATTTCGCGGGATTATAACTTCAATTTTTTATTAAGTCTCGCAAACTATGCAGATATTAAACAAAATCCTTTATCTTTAAATTTCAACAATGGAAAAAAAATAATGCAATCGGATAGCTGACTGAGCAGTGAAAACGGTTTGAACGGTTCAGGGCAAGAATGCAATCTATGTTGGAAATCAGACAAAATATATATATATATATATATATATTTTAAATGTCGAACTTCAGCAAAGATATATTTAAAAAATATTAAAAAGACAATTTTTTTTAAAAAAAAAATTGAAATGGTGTAAAGAATTTGTTTTTGTACAATAATATTTTCGGAAGTTACTAAAATTCAAAACATTTTAAATTAATTGGAATTCTAGTAAAAATTTCAAAAAATTACTCCTAGATGCACATTTCCACCTTCC
This sequence comes from Argiope aurantia, assembly GCA_026543865.1. NCBI lineage: Eukaryota > Metazoa > Arthropoda > Arachnida > Araneae > Araneidae > Argiope > Argiope aurantia. The sequence continues at coordinate 88,330 of JAPMOR010089528.1, read as the reverse complement.
AAGTAGTACAGTGAGCCACAAAATTGAGTATACACCTCTAAAACTTTTAGACTTCTTCCAATTACAAATTAAATATTGATTTAAAATAGATAAATTTTTTTATCCTAGATACTTTAACCTCTGCTTTACCATCCTATAATAACACATTTCTATAGTTAACTTATTTATTACGAAAAAAGTTAAGCGATTCGAAGAAAAGATAGAAAACCATGCCACAAAATTGAGTATACACTTCTTATATTTATAAATTTTGCCACCACTTTTTTTTAGTTTCAAATTTTTTTTTAAGAGTTTCAGGAGTAGCTGCTGCTTATAACACGTGCTATTGCACTTCAACGCTTTTAAATAGTATTTTTTCTCATTAAAAATCGTAAAACGAGCTCTCGTAGAGAAACTACTGAATCTGAACGTTTATTGGGCGTAAAATGGTCGAAAGAGGGCAAATCTCTTTGAGAAATCGCTTCGTTGATTAGTGTAACTCATGGTTGTGTCCAAAAAATACTACAGAAGTATAAAAAAACTGGATTTCTGGCAAATATTCCTGGAAGAGGACGTAAAGAAATACTGAGTACTACAGCGAAGAGGAAGATAATTGACTCAGCAAAGAAAGATCCGAGGGTGAGTGCCTCTAAACTAGCTTTATCGATGTCCTCTACAATCGAGAAAAAGATCTCAGATGAAACAATTCTACGTACCCTTCACCACTATGGGTTTCATGGCCATACACCAATACGAAAGCCATTCATCAAGTATGAGAATAGACAAAAGAGAGTGATTTTCGCCAAAGAACATCGTTTAAAGCCTATTTCTTTCTAGAACACTGTAATATTTTCTGGTGAAAGTAAGTTTAATCTTTACGGAAGCGATGGACGATTTAAAATATGGAGAGAAGCTGGGAAAGCACTGGCACCTAAAAACACCATTAAGACAGTCAAATTCGGAGGTGGATCTGTCCTCGTTTGGGGTTGTAAGTCGGTTGGAGAAGTTGGAGAGCTTGCTTTTATTACAAGATTACAAGCTGTAATTCAAGCAAAAGATTATGCAACAAAATATTAATTTGTACGTTAAAAGGAAATTAATAAAGGTGTATACTTATTTTTGTGGTGCTGTTTTTCCTCTCGTCTCAGATCTTTTATTTTTTTTCGTAAAAAATAAATAAACGCAACAATTTTATTAGTATAGTACGGTAAAGCATAGACTAAAGTATATAAGGTAAAAATTTCAATTACCTTAAAGCAATATTTAATTTGTAATTGCAAAAATTCTCTAAGTTTCTAAGGTGTATACTCAATTTTGTGGCCCACTGTATATATGCAAAACTTGGTAATTATAGATCAAATGCTTGAGCCTGTAAACCGCCAACACTCAACGCGCTGACACATTCATCATTATTATTAGTATAGATTTCCTGTCATTCTCTAACCAGTCACTCCCTTTTTTTACATGCATTATTCATTTTTACTCAACTAATTGTTCTTCCAGTGCAGTTGTCTTGTATGCAATCCTGTTTTTTGTTAGAGCCTCGGCTCAAGCCTCCTGCATGTTGTCCCTCCTCATGATGTCCGAGGTAAGTGCACACGAGTTAAGGGTCGGCCTGTCCAACAAGGATGCAGCACCACCTGAAATTATTTGTTTTAAGTTGCATTTTCTTATCTCATCTAATTTGCCAGTTTTTCCACATTCAGGATTCGATGTTTTTTACTTTGAGACCCAAGAAGCGCAGCATATTGCACAATACTGTATGATACAGTGCGATAATGTATTATATTATTCAATATTCAACAATATTATACAAATTCACTAGGTGAATCCGACGATAAACGAAAAGGGGGAAGGTGACAAAAACGAGAAAAGAAGGCAGAAAAGGAAACAATAGCAAGAAGTGGAAAGTCCATTGTATACACATATGATTAATTGATTTCGAACCAAAAACAAATCTTTCTCCTTTTAAATTTTGAACGACTGGAATTGCAATTAGATCAACTTCGGGGTGGAATGGAGCAAACTTGTTTCTTCTTTGTATTATTTTAACTTCCATCCAAAGCTTACTTTCGTTCTTTCAGGTGGGGAGGACAGGGGTATTCCTAATTGCCTGTTTATGAGCTTCGGTTTCGGTTTTTACTGTCTTGGCTGAGACACATTTGATTTATTGGATATTCATTTTCTTTTGTGAGCAGTCATTCTTTAAAAAAAAAAAACCATGGAAATTTTTTTAATGTTATTCAAGCGAATATTTTTATAAGAAATTGTCAGGTATTACTTATTATTACATGTAAAAATCGATTAACGTTACTGATGATTAGTTGCACTTCTTATATGGTATATTTTTTAGGTGAACATTATCGAGCTGACTGCGTGAAGATAGAATTGTGGGCTTAGTTTAGTTATTTATACTAATGTTCCGTTTTAAAGCAACACTAGGGCTGTTTTATGGCGAACCTCGCAATTCTGAATCGCGTTCAGACGACAAGGATACCTGAGCTGTCACCCCCCTTTCCAAATTTCCACACCATATCATCGAGACGATGTTTGGCCCCGATGGATTTAACGTGCACCAGACACTCTTACCGACCGCTCTTCGGTGGAATCGGGTCTCGAACCTGAAACCCTCAGGTTTTGAAGCCGAGACCTTACCACCATGCCACCATGGCTCTGGATGGAACTTCTGGTTATGTAATATTTTTTAATGCAACAAATTTCATAATTGTCTTTGAAATAAAATTTGTTCGACTAGCTATGGGTAAAACAGATGTTTTAAGAAATTGAAATGCATCTTGATAAATATTTTTTGCATCACGTCTAATTACTGAGTTGATGATTCGCCACTCTATACGACAATAATACTAAAGGATAATAATATAAAATAACTATTACTATTGAAATGAAAACCCTCAAAGATCTAGAATATTCGCAAGGTTGTGTAGAGGCCTATGAGATTTATAGACATATCTGTAGAGTAGCGAAGTATGGGTAAGAAGAATATATGCCCCGCAAGTCATTTTTGAGAAGCATCACAAAAATGTTTGCTTTTATTTTATGCTTTCAAAAGCAAAAAATAAGATCAGAGGTGTAGAAAAATAAATACCATGCCCCGAACTTCACTTATTTTCGTTATGCCACCAGAAGGTATTGTGTACAATCAACATTGAAATTCTTAAGGCCTAGTGGGCTCTTTCCGATTATAGAATGCATTTTCTAAGAAGCTCTACATTTACTTGGTTACCTCACAAACATTTAATGGAAACAATTCATACTTGTAATTGAGTATGATTTCCCGCATAACAACAAGCCAACTGCAATCAGTTTGCACAACAGCATTATTTATAAAGTAATAATTAATCTAGATAAAAATAGCAATAGATATTTCCTAATCATTAATTTGTAAAAACAACTACATCACTATATGTTTTAATTATATAATCACATTTAATTTTCATTATGCTCGTAAACTTCTATCATTAATAATATGAACCAAGTGTTTTAAGAATTATGTAAATCCTATTCTACATTTCATGTTTCAAATCAGATCATTCACTCTTTTACTGATCATTCGCGCAAAATTGTTTCTCCATTAACGTAAACAAAACAAACATTATCCGTCACTAAGCACAACATCGCAGTCGCATAAAGCTACCAACTTCCATCGAATGTTTTTGAGAGAAACAAAATTCTGTTGTAATTTGTTTCAATTAAGAACTTTGCGCCAAGAAAACCTAATACAGTTCGATAAAATTATATATTGATGAACAGGATAATTAAAAATAAGAACTGAATATTAAAAAAAATCTGTTTAAACATTTTCTAGAACGTACTCTATTAGAGCAAAATGCCCGACGACATTGTTACGTTATTTACATGATGATGACCAGTATTCGAACAACATCATGGAAATATCGTACAATATCTTATTATAATAGGATAAAATATGGTTCGGAACTCTCCGATAACACCTTTAGGAATAAAACGTGAAATGGCAAACATAAAAGGTCATGACTATAAGAAGCTCATTGATTGTTAATTAAATAAAAGAAAAGGATATAAACAGGTATAAATAATAACATAGTGTTCATGGAAGGTGGACTTTTTGAGTTTGATATATCAGTGGAGTAACAAGCATGACATTTGATATTTTATATTAATCGTTTCGGTCTATTGAAATTTGGCTACTATTAACCAAAGCAGTTACAACGCACATATAAAGTGTTGCTTGTCATTCTCATTAAATCCACTAATCATTAACTTAAAGCTCCTCTTAATGGCCCAGCAAACTATTAGGAGTGCAACAATGGCATGAAACAAAACATTAAAAGTCGTACACAACATAACAGATACAATGGTAATTAGAATGCCGTATCAACAATAAGCTTTTGGAGTGATCTAAATTAAGCGTTGTATAGGTTCGGTGTTCAAATCGATAGACGTTTACTTTGTTATTCATTCAACTATGTTGTTGCATAATTAAGAATTTGTATTTCATTACGCCTGAGTTTCATATTTTATATGGTAAATCCTTTTCTTTGACAATTTACTGTGATTTACTATGACTGTATACCCCCTGGGAGGGGTCACCTCGAAATGAGATGATAAGCTTTCGGCATGGTGGTTGGTTCTCGCCACCCAGGAGGATACACGAAAAGGTGGGGGTCTGGCTCCTTTCATAGATGATAGAACGCACTTCCTTAGGGAAGGGTTGTACCGTGACCGGTGATGGTCCTTAAGACAATTCCCGCCAGTGTTGCTGTAGCGGCGGTCCGGTCATTCAATTTTATTTATTCGTGTGCCTTCGGGTGAGTCGGAGAGTCAGTGATATGACTTACTTTGACTATATCTCTCTGTAGCAGTTAAACTTTGCATTTGCAACACCATGTTCTATTGAAAATGTTTTGTTATGAAGTTTATATGATCCCTTTTTGAAATCTGTCGATGGAATTTCGGAATACTCTAGATAATACACGCCCTTTCCTGAACTTATGTATGCTCATATATTTTCCAGGTCTATCCAACTACAATGCGGGCCATCAGCTTTGGCTCAGCATCAGCATTTGCTGTATTAGGAGGAGCGATTGTGCCATTTGTAACTCAGGTATATTGTTTTACAAATAATTCATTGATCTCGAAACAATGAAGATATAAAAAATAGACTAAACTAACATGCTGCCGGATGCTGCAAGTATTACAGTTTTTTAGTAGCAGTGTCACAGATACTGGCAGGGGCAATACAATCTCAATAGCCAGTTTTGAGAAAATCAGAGAACACAATATTAGTACGTTTGTAAATAAAAAAAACATGTAGAAAGAGACTAGAAAGATATGATGAATGGGCAATATTTGATTTCGTTATGTCATCATTTGGCATATAACAGACTTGTAATATCGACGATAAATTCTAATTGCCTGTCAATTTTTTTTTAATTTTAAACTAAACAAAAGTACAATTTTGATGGGTTGAAATGATAAGTGTAAATGTCATATGCCGTACTTGTTACTTTGTAGACCACTAGTGCCGAAGTTTTTACTTTGTGTAGTTTCTGTAGTATGCAGTAATGTAACCATATTTTTCTGACATAATAGAATATTACATCATAATATTCAATAGTGTCACTTAACGTATTTTTTTTTATTCTTGATTGTGAGTCACCAACTTTGGAAGCCTAGTTCTGTAAAGCTAAATGGTTGTTCTCCGTAGAGAAAGATACTTTAAAAAATATTTTGATGCACTGACGAATGCTGAAATTTTTCTTTTCGTTTCTTATATCTAAAATGAGATTTTTACAAATAAATAGGGCTGAGATGAAAATTTGCCATATTTGAACTAATAAGTTATTAAGATCTTTATGTCTTCAAATATTAATCGATTGCAGGCTTTGATAATACCATATCCTGTTCCTACAACCTCTACGACTGGTTCTCTCGTCCTTCTGGCTGGAATAATAGCGGCCTGTTTACCAAGAGATACAAAAGATACACGAATAGAGGTGAGCACCTTAAAAATATCAAATTGGTTTCAACACTACGTACATTATAGGATTCATGTTCCCTTTAAGGTAGTGAGTAGAATGGAAATTACTACGTCAACATTAAATGGTAACACCTAGTGAAATAGTTTTATCATTATTATTATTATGCAAGATAGCCATAAATAAGTGAGGTAATAAAGAAATGCATTCAATTCAAATGTAATCAAATTTGGTCAGCATACTAATGTAATTAAGACACTTCATTTGCGCATAAAACATTCAACCTTTGTCCAGAACCACAGTATGGTACCATACAAACAGCAGAACCAGTCAACTAACGAAATGATTTTTAGAAAAAATTTTCCCTTATCTCTTTGCTGAGATTTATTTCTCATTCCATAATTTCCAATGTTTATCATTTTTACAGATAATTAATTATCTAAGCATTTCCTAGGAATTGGCCACCACGTTCTTCGGATGTTTCTATGATTTTTGGTGGTGGGGCCAACAGAAGATTGTGTTTCAGAAAGGGAACGTATATCAACTAGTCAATTTGAAGGATCGCGCAGAGCTGCAAATCAGACAAATGAATATTGAACTGTTGATTTCTGAGGTAAAGCATGTAATCCAATGAATACGCTTTAAAGTAAGAAAAACTTAAACAGATCGATTCATTTAATCTCATGTATCCACGATACTGAAATAAAATTTATATTGGCGACTGTGATTGCTTTATAATTCTTTTGATTAAGTAACTAGGTTGCATAGCCCCATGCTATAGTCATAGCGCCAATTTGATTTTTTTTTTCTGCCTGAATTGAAATTCAAGATTCAGGTCAATGAGTAAATAAAATTTGGTTACATTGTGTGTAAACATTTTTATAAACGTTCTCTATGCATGTCACGTTACTTTGTGACTACCTTTATTTAAGATGTTTCAGCGACAGCCTCAAAGGGTTGTTTGTAGACATTAAGAAGCCACCATACAACATCTATACTTAATTACAGGATCTCGCAAGCAATCATCTATACCACGGTGCTTCAAAAACGGGACAGAGGCACTAAGATGAATGGATGCTCCATTTTAACTCCTGCTCGATAAGCAGAAACTCCAACGTTATCTAAAACTTTAGGCAGATATTAACTGCAAATGTGGATCAGAAGAGTCAAGCGTCATCAACAAGGTCCTGCGAAAATGCAAGAGTCTTTTTTTAAGTTTTTAAAAATATTCTCAAGTTGTAATTCAGAATTCTTCTTGGAATGATGTATAAATACTTTTTCATAAAAATAATTGTCACAATCATCAGTACGATTTCATTAAAATGCTTTTAAAAAATTAATCAAAAATATGGTAGTCTGCTTTCTGAATAAAAAAATGACAAATGCAAATAAATGAATCAACGTTTAGAATAAGCAAAAAAAAAAAGATAGATATTTTTGCAAACTGGAATCAACGCAGTTCAAAACTATTCATCCAATCAAATTATAGTATTAAGAAATACTTAGAATTAAATATTTCATAACACCTTACTAAATTAATAAATAACAGAATAACAAAATTCATTTGTAAATAACAGAAAGCTTCGGACAAGCAAACTACTTAAAGCAGACTACTATATACAACTTCAGAATATATAGTTAAACTTCTCCTAGCGTCATTCCTTTTTCCTAGCTTTACCACTTTTGTTTTGCAAGGAATGGTAGGCTATAGGCCATAGGAATTATGTTGAAATCATCCCTAATGATAATCACTCGAACCACTACAAATAATGTAGGTTGGTCTCTCTTTCGACTTAATGAAATATCTCCGTTTGGTCTTCTTATCATTGGGCTTTTAAGAGATGGGAAGGAAAAAAAGGGAAACAAATAATAAGAAGCATTCAGAATCGACCTCAGAAATCAAATAAAATTCATTGCACCATTCTCACTGTGGAGAGAAAAGTTTAAGCGGCCTAGGTTATTTAATTCAGAGTTAAGAAACCATATTTCCCACAAGTCAGTGGCGTAGAGAGGGTAATAGAGTTTAGAGGCTTGATGAGCCTTTTTTCTGCACCATAATCATTACTGACATAATTAAGTTAAACTGAGAGTCGATAATAGTACAGTAGCGCCACAATATACGGTATTGAAACTCGCGCATCTCGAAGATTTGGTTGCGTTTGTCGACGAGGCATAGCTCCAGCTACAAGTGTTCGCTGTAGTGAAAAGGAATTTGTGTTATGTAGTTGTTGTTGGAAATGGGTATTGCGAAGAAGCAAAAGGTATTTATAGCTGAGCATTACTTCCGCTCATTGGTCATGAAGGTGGACAGATTTTAAAAAGGTGGCAGAACAATTCCAAGGGAAGTTTAATAAGTGATCGAGCCATTTCTTCAGGATTTGTGAAGATTCTGTCTTGCAAGGAACATTCAGGAGAACAGACAGTGGTATCAGCAGGACGGGGCGATTGTCTCAAATTATAAGCTATACTGCTCGAAAATCTCTAGCTATGCTGCAGGAAAACTTTCCAGGACGAATCATTTCATGTGGTACTGATTTCTCATTCCCCTATCTTACACCACCTGATGCCTACTTCTGGGGAATGTTAAAGGAGAGTGTGTTCAACTGCTGAGATCCATTAAGAATTGTGGCTGCATTACATGAGAAAATCGCCTCTTTTTGCAGTAGTCTGCAGCAACCTTTGTTTCAGGATATGTTTGAGAATCTGCGTGAACACTGTCTATAGCGAGGCGGTGCACACTTTGAACACTTACATTACGCATACCGGTAAATAAACACTCTAATAGTGTGTATGTTAATTTGTTTTGGGGGAAAATAAACTCACAGATGTCAATAATATAATTTTATTCATCGTTTTATTTCAGTACTGTATATTTTGGCGCATATTGTATTTATAAAGATCTCTTCATAACATGAGGCACTTAATTCCTTCCAATAGTTCAGCGGTTTCAAAAGAATGGTGGAAGGGATAAAAAAAAAAAGCACTGTAGTTAGGTTTAGGTGGTTTGGGGATAATTAATTTCGAGCGGTCGCTCGAAAGCTTTTTAGATCGATTTCTATCACCAGATGTCACTGAATGGCACTAGACCAGAGAGATTTGTAAAAAATCTTGCTATCCTGCTTTGTGATGGTAGGAATACAATTATATTACAGGCATATACTCTGAAAGTATTTCCTAACAAAATTATAGTATAGTTTCTTCTAAGTATTTCATGCTCTTAGAACAAGAAAAGCGTTATAACTGAGCATGAGAATTATCGCTCATACATAGCGAAAATGGCAGAAAGTTTGCGTATTACGAGTTTGTAATCATATATGGAAAATTTCGATCAAATTTGAATGAGTCTTCTATAGTAACTGTAACCATCTCAATATTTTTTTGCAAAGAAAATATTATCAAAATGTTTGACAATAAACATGAATCAAAATCAATCTATTCAGGAAATTTTAAAAATATGGCTTTCTTTCTGAATTATTAAGAGGAAGTGACGATAATAATCTTCGATAAGTTTAATCCATGCTTATCTCAAGCCCAAAAATATAAATTTATTTTTCCAATCCATTTTCCCCCTGTTTTAAAAACTCACGGACTATTTTAAAATAAGTGAAGTTAAAAAAAAAAAAGAGAAGGGCTAAAATACACAACATTCTATTACATTTAAATCGAACTTAAAAAATGCTATTTTTTCATTCAAATAAATTTTTAGTAAGTTCAACTTGAAACTGATTTTTTTTTTAATTTTAATGATTTTCCAATGACACAGTTTTGCATTGATCTTTAAAAATAGTATCAATTTTCAAATAATCAAAAATGGTAAAGTAAAATACTGTTTGAAATAAGTTTAAAATAATATGTATAACTAGTTTCTTCTGGCGACTAGCTTGGTCACCCAAATTATTGACTTTTCAGACTGTAAACGATTAATATGAAATGCAACTTTTTTTTTAAATTTCACCTTGTTATTTGATACGACCGAAAGACGTGACTTTAATTGAATCAGTTTAATATAAATTATTGTGGGTGAAAATTAAAGTGTATAAGATGCGAAATCAAAGCGAAAGTGAAAATTCTGTTTTAGTTTAGTTTAGTTATATTAACGTCCCATTTTAAAGCCACACTAGGGCTATTTTGGGACGGACTTCTCAATTTTGAACAGCGGTTAGATGACGAGGACGACACCTGAGCTGGCAACCCCTCTCCAAACTTCCACAGCACACCAGTGGGAGGACGTATGGCCCCGACGGATTTAACACGCACCAGACCCACTTACACGACGATTTCTTAAGTGAAATCGGCCCACGAACCGAAGCCTAGACCTTACCACCAGGCCATTTCTATTTCGGAGTTAATATCCAAAGAATGATTTTTTTAAATATCAATTTTAACATTGGCAAAAGCATGCGATTGAATGTTTTGGTGGAAATTAAAAAGGAAAAAAAATTAAATGATAAAGGGAACAATTGTATAGAAATGAAACTGAAATCATTAAAAATGTAATTTTCCGAATTTTAAGAATGTATCGAGGGTCGGGAATACGCGTCTCGGAGCGACTTTAAAATTTTAATTAAAATTGTTATTAATTGAAAATTAATAATTAATTTTGCCGTTTACTCTCTATAACTTCTGAAATTCTATCGCACAAAAATAAATTTCACACCATTTTAAAATTTAAAAAAATTGTTTCCTTAACAATGCCAAATTAATACTCATACAAATTTTTCCTACATTTTGGCTACTTTTAAAAAACTTTTTTTTTTGTCTATTTTCCAACAATACCTTACATTGTTGCCTTGAAATTCAAACCATTTTTATTGTTTCATCAAATATTTTAACTCGTATGGCTAATATACTTCTATTGTTGAAAACTAAAAACAAAACTTTTGTTTAATATCTACGTAGTTTACAAGACAAATAAAAAAATAGAAGGTTACAATACCGCGAAATTTAGAAAACAGATGAAGCGAATATTTACGTTTTTACTAATGTCATGGGATTACTTCCAGTGGAAATATTCAAGTACACAGTAAATAGAATTTAACTAAGACAAAATCACTCCGTTTTTATATCACCTTTTGGAGGAATCATGGATATGATATCTAAACGGTTTATCTGAAATCAAATATAATCAGTATTCCCAGCGAATTAGCAAGTCGTTTAAGGTGACTAGTATATATGTGTGTGTGTGTAATGATATTTTAAACTCTTAATTTCAATTTAATTTATTTCCAAGGTTTTATCTTAATTTAGTCCATAGTAAATTCATTCTCTTATTTCTTGATCCAATTCCACTTTCTCTATTTAATTAATTCAAGAGAAGCTTTATAAAATTGCTGAATCGGCTAAATGCCGACACTTTCACACGCTCCGCGTGAAAGAGTAGAAAACTATCCAGTAAGAACGTTCTTTTTTTAAAAAAATCCCTGTGTGTTCCCTAACTTGTGATTGACATGCGTCAAAAATCCCTATCGGAATCGTAATATATTAGCACTATGAAGAAATATTTTCTCTATACATATCTCATGTTATACAAGATGAGGGATAATTTATTTCGCTCTTCTTCTGCTTTTGTGCCGCTCTCTGGCGGACGTGCCTTGTCCGCGCCTTCTCGTAAATAATCATGCCTGCTTCACCAAGATGAAATAAAACGAACTTAAAAATACAAAGCCTCTTCCCTGCTTGTCACACCTGCATTCTGCTTCACATAAAATAATGCTTACATATAAGAGAAATAATATATTAAGTAGCTTTAATGAATTCACTTATTTGAACCCACAAAAAAAAAAAAAGAAAAGTAAAAGTTGCACAACTGAAATGTAATTTCTAAAGACAAAAGATGAAAATGATTTTTTCGCACAAAATGACTCATAATAAAAACAAAATACAGATGAGGAGATTCTGGAAATGTTTACTGTCTTTAAAAATATTATATGATAGCAATATCTCGTGAGTGTGTCATATTTATTTCAAAGCACAATATGGTGGACGATTTATTCTGTAATAGTGCGACAGCAATAGATTTCATAGTTTTCGAAACAAGAACTATGTTAGCAAAATTCTATTAGTTCCCTTTTTTTTTATTTATTTAATTTAGAGCAAAAGAATTTATTTCTTTTTCTTTGACCGTTTTGCACATAACACGTTTTTGAGTATTATTTCATCGCAATTTTGAAGAAGAACGTGAATTTTAGTTTTTAAAAAGAAAATAATTTATGTAAAAAGTCAAACACTAGAATAACTATAAAAAATTATTCAATCTAAGAATTAAATAAAAAATAATTATTTAATCCGTAAAAAATATTTAATTATATCATTACATCTTATTTCAATTTAACTTGGGTATTTATTATTGATAACTAACTGGTACCCGCCGCGTTACCGCTACAAAAGAAATAATTCTGGCAATATCGTTTGAAATTTGAAATAGCTATCTCGTTTAATTACGAATGATAGAAAGAATGCTATTTATTTTCTTGAAGGCAATGGATACATTCATTTAAACTGAACGATATAAAAGGAGAAATATAAATAATATTTATTATTTTTTTTTTACTTTATTATCCAAGTGCTTTAGAGTAGACAATATTTTCTTTTTACCCATCTTCAGCAAAAACAAATTTCTTGGTTGTCTGACTCGTGAGCATCTAACATACGACTGGCCCTGTGAAAAAAATGCATTTTCTACGTTCAATCTGCACTTGAAATGACTGACCTTGCGCCTTGATGATGATCATCGAGAATGCAAGTCGAATACGAAACTGCAGTCGTTTGAAATAAAAATGCATGTCGGTGAGAATAATGAGAATGCGTGGAGTGGGCACATCTTCTCCAATCGACTTACCGTTAAGAATTGTTGCCTCGCCTCTTGCCGCGTGTTGGTCTCCTGATTCTGAAGCGCATGATCGGTTAGCACAAAGATGTTGTCTTTCGATCCTTGTCGCACGTTGATCTTGAAATTCTGAAGCACATGAATTTGCAATTCGTAAACGATCTGCTTCATAGCTCGCTCGTCATTTCGTTTAATTGAGAAGCTTGAATTCGCTTATTTCGTCGTGCGGCGCTGGTAGGTTTTAAGACGAACCAAGTGACGAACATTTGGGAGGCATATTTTTTAACGGAACATTTAACACGATATGCGCTTGTATAACCGAAATATCGTTTGTCGATTCACTGAATAAACAGAAAAATTGTTGTTTGCAGTGGAAAACTTACCTTAATACAACTTGCTTCGATATAACTATATATATAACTTACCTTTATCGGTACCAATAATAATAATTCTATGTTGTACAGTGCGCGAAAAAAGTATAAGGACAACATGTAATTGCATATTTCCATTTCACCTAAATGAACTTTTTATATTTCTTACTTCTGCTGCATAATTTTGTGATAACACTTATACCACATAAAAAACAGAACTTATCTTCAAAATACTGATTTTACAAAATTTAACATTAAAGGAAATACGGAAAAAATTATAAGGACATGTTGTAAAATACTTAAAAAATGTTTCAATAATCAAGAAAACTACCTTTTTTTTTCAAACACTTGAATGAGCCGAGAGGTCATAGATCCTGAAATATCTTTTAAAATGTCCACAGATATTTTTTCTCAAGCGTCTTTGATAGCGACTACAAGATCTTGTATACATTGATACTGTGTGCCGATTTTATAAACTTCTCGGGCTAGAAGTCCCCATAAGTTTTTGATTGAATTAAGATCGGGACTTCTCGCCAGTCAATCAAATAAATTTACAGAATTAGCTTCAAACCAGAGTTTTGTACTCGTAGAAACGTGTATCGAAGCATTATCCTGCTGAAAAATATAGTCCTCTGAAGTAATTAGTGGTGCTTCAGCTAACAAACTTTCTCCTAACATATCAGCATACCTGTCCGAATTCATTTTACGGTTGATAAATACAATTGGAGTGGTTCCATTTGCCGCAAAAGCGCCCCATACCATAACCGAGTCACCACCATATTGACGCCTGGAAAACACTTCCTAAATAACGAAAAATAACGAAAAAATAATAATAAATACCAAAAATAACGAAAACCGTCAGGACCATCAAGATTGAACTTTTCTTCGTCCGAAAAAATTACATCAGCCCACTTTTGACTAAGAGAAATATATTTTTTTGCAAAGTAAACTCTTCTTTTCTTATGATGATTTGTAAGAGGGGGGCGTGACACTAATTTCCCATAAGAAACTTCAGGATGTTTACTCAAAACATTTTGAACAGTCCTTGTTGAGCATGGTAAACTCAAATTTTGTCTAACTTCATTTGCGGTTTCTCTTTTCTCGCAAGCTCTCCTTACAATCATTCTTTTTTGTCGACGAGTGAGAATTCCTGGTCTCCCAGTTCGCTTTTTCATACCATACATCCCAGGATTTTTTAGAAAATTATAAACCACTGTTTTAGATCTCTTGATTCTTTTTGAAATTTCCCTCCACTTAATCAACATTCTCGAAAAGCAACAATTTTTCCTTTTTCAGAGTCAGAAAGTTGAGTTCCTTTGGGCATCGTTTAAAAATTCACACTGAAAGTCGCCGAGTGGGAAATTCTTTTCGCAAATGAATCTTTTAACTCGGAATTGTTCATTTTATGCTTTCAAATATGCAAATTTTTAAATAATTACTGGAGAAAAAGCAATGTCCTTATACTTTTTTCCGTTTTCATTTAGGTTTAAAAATCAAAATTTAAATTTTAGCAGATTTAAAATTGAAAATTTTAATAACTTTGCGCATAAAATATTTTAGTTTTACTTCTATTTTTGCTGCAAAAATTTGCATTCGATTCTGTAAACAAGGCTTCTAGATTTGGCGATTTTTCGCGTGTCCTTATAATTTTTTCGGGCACTGTATATGTGTATAATATTAAGCACGTCGAATTGTCATTGAAGAAATACCAAGCAGCCTTTCCATTATTAGAATTTTCTAGGAATATGATTACCAGTAGTTTGAAATTTACTGTATGAGAATTTCTCTTCGGGCTCATCTTTCAAACAAATCAATGTCAGTGATTTCCACAAAATTTTATCGCGTACTCTCTAATAAAAGTTTATCCCAGAGGACGCCATACCATATATTTAACTTAAACAATCTTCAGTTTTTAATTGTTATTTTAAAACAATGATGCCATTTTTCGTTTTCATCTGTATTTTAGCTGTTTTATTTTAGTTTATACATAAACATAATTTTATACGAAGTCTCAAACCTTAACAATTATCTACTTTTTACATAGTGGATGGTGCAGTAAGGCCAAGAATGGCCCTTACGCCAAAACAACCCAGAGAATTCTGGTATTGGGGAGAATTAGTGTATAATAGTACGAAATATTAACATTTGGCATAACTTCAGCATTTTTACAGAATCTCTCGTTCTGTCCTTGGTGCGTTTTTTAGCGATTAATGCCTGGCATGCGGTAAAAATTATCCAAAAATAGAATTTGTATTTTAGACGCGCTTATCCTGACGATTGAAAACATTGAACAATGATAGTCACAACAATCACATACCAATTTTAATACATTTAATCGTTGCACTCGAGTTATCACGTTTACGCATGCTGAAAGTACCGACCGACAGACGGTCAATATCTTGTTGGATTTGTCACAAAATTTAATGGGTATATACACCAAACATGATAATCCATCCAACTCTCCATTTTGTAAATCACGCTAATTTATATTCGAACAGTCGGACAAACGGACTTCCTCTGAATGGGGTTTATTCAAAATTTGATAGAAATGTATAAATTTGGAGTACAGGTCAGACATCGAATTCCCTCTAGCACAAAACCTTTTAGAGTTGTATATATTTTTGTAACACATTTTGTAAACAAAAATGTATTTTTCGAATAAATAAAAAATTTTCCAAGATAAATCAATTTTTTAAAAATCTATAAAAGCTCTTAATATCCTCAAAAACGAAATAACTGAATCTGAGCAATGTTAACACATTTTTTAAACCACCACATAACTATTAACAACATAGGTGTTTGTTGGTGCTTTACAGGCTAGACTGACTTACAGATACCACATTTGGCATTTCAGCACATTTATAAGTAGGAAGGTAAAAATGTGTAACTCGGAGAATTTTGAAAATTTTAATTAATTAAAAATTGTTTCTTTATGATAATTTCCAAAAATATAACTACACAAAAATAATTTCACATTATTTCAAAATTTTTTTAAAAATATTTTTTGCCTAATTTCCAAAAGTATATTAGTTATGGTTGCTCTGAAAATTCAAACAATTTGCATTGTTTCATCCAATACTTAATAGCACGAGTTTCTTCCATTGTTGAAAACTAAAGATGAAGAATCCTGTTTACATCTACGTCGTTCACAAGACAAAAAGAAGTGAAGTTACAATATTGCAAAATTTAGAAGATAGATGAATCAGATGGTCACATTTATTAGTAGTTTCACAATGCCACCTAATGCAGCATTCATTCCAAAAAATCATTTTTTTCATTCCAAAAAAATCATACTTTTATCACTCATAAAAAATATTTTAATAAACACATCATATTTTACAAAACATTAAATTATAACTAATACCATTAAGAACTACATACATTTATTTACATATAAAATATTTTATCACACCCATATTTCCTTAAATATGAACAAACACAAAAATTGTACAAAACTGCACAGTACAATTAAATACTGAGCAAATAAAGGTAAAAAGAAAACAGTCCACTTTTGATTATAGCTTTACTTCATATTTATATTATTCAAATACCAAATAGTTTTAATTTTTCACAATTCGTAAATTTGATTTGTGTTTGATTATAGCATTTACTTCATAATTGCAACAATTAGTTGATAATTATATTAAGTAGCAAATAACTTTTAATAGTTACAATATTGTCCTTAAAAATAAATTTCTTATAATAATAAATCAATAAAGTAACATTCACAGCACAACTAAAACAGAAATCGTTTTTAATTAAAATTGACTTTTAATATCTATAATATTGTCCTTAAAAATAATAAATTTCTTAGCTTAATAATAAATCAATAAAATAAACATTCACAGTACAACTAAAACAAAAATCTTTTCTTAGTTAAAATTGATAAAGCAACTGAGAAAAGCACAAGCATAGCAAACCAAACAATTTTCACTACAAATGGCATAAAAATATTATTTCAAATTTAGTTAAAAATTATCTTCAAAATATATCCATAGAATGTAAAATAGGGTTTTCTTTCATATTAGCTGTTACAAAATTAATGCCATATTGATAGAACTGCTCTTATTATCCAAATATACTTTTTATGGGGGGGGGATTCATTATTTAACATTTAATCTCAAACAATACGAAATAAAAATTACGAAATTCTTCATTCAAATGTGCTTTTATTAAACAATCATAGAAGAGTTGAGAATTATGGGAAAAAAATTAAATTGTGAAGTCACCAATCAATGAAATTCAATTCATCTACATAAGTATATATACTACTTTCACAACAAATAATAATTTTACAAAAATTGAAAAAAGATGACAGGATATTATATGCATTAAAATTAAGTATGCTTTTTTAAGCTCAAAAATCAATGTATATATTCTTCAATATTTGCATATTACTGCAATAAAAACTCTATACATTTTACATGGAAAATTTTAAAAATTTTACATTTCTCCAATTTAAAATGACAATAAAAAAAAGAGTAAATTTGCAAACATTTCTCTTCTTTTAACTTTTTCATAATACTGATTGAGCATTAATATTCTACTCTAAAACAATCTAAGTCAAAAATAGCATTTGAAAGAGAGTTTTTGATGAAAAATACAATTACTGTCAATAAAACCATAACTAATTTACAGCTAGTATTTTACAAGCTTTCATTGGATAGACAATAATATGAAGGCACAAGTTTAATAAAGGCAATATTGAAAATTTACATCTGACTTTCAAACTAAATACACAAAAGAACTTCATTCATAAAAAAATATTTAATGTATGTGACTAAATGTATTAAAATCTATTATTATCATCATTTAATTAGATAATTTCATCAGGAATAAATAAACTATTACATAAGAAAAGTTTTTCACATATAGAGCGAAATATGTTTTTAAATAGAAGTAATAATGATAATAGAAAAAATATCAACTAAAATTTTAAAAAAATTAATTAATTTAATCTAAAAACTTTTTTTCTAATTTAAATCTTACAAAAATATTCAAATAATTTTCATTAAAAAAATATAATATTGAAATTCAAATAAATAAATAATAAATCATTTTTATAGCTATAAATTAATAACAGCAAAATTAGTCCATTTAATATCTGTAAATTCAACCAAAAGAATAAAATTTTCCAATACAAAAAATTGGTAAAATTACACTGCAAACTCCGATCAAAACTAGAATATATATATAGAACATTTAAATATTACAATCAAAAGAAAAGCACTAATATGAAGAAAAAAAATCAAAAAATACAATAAAAAAAGTATGAAAAAATGCATCCTCATAATGAATACAATAAATAGTAAGTACTTGAAAAATTATTTCATTACAAGATGCATAAATAATTTTATTTAAAACAAGTATTATCTTTATCATGAATGTATATATACAGTAAGTACTTGAAGAATTTGTTTCATTGCAGAATACACAAAATAACTGTATTAAAAAAAAATCTTTCAATCAAATTGAACTTTTTTTAAAAATTGAATTTTGCAGAAAAGAATTCATCTTTTATAACTGAGAGTAAAAAGAAAACAAGCCAATAAAAATTAAAAGTAAAAAATTATTAAATATGAAATGCGCTTCTCCTAGTTTTAGTAAAAATATTTTATTGAGTACTAATTATCAAAAGAAACTTTTGTGGAAGTCTAATCCTTTACATTTAACATGTATATTAACAATATTATCCATAGTAATGTCCAATAGCAAGAAGCAAAAATTATTTACAGTTTATTCTAATCACAAATGACAGATATTTGTTTTAATTTTCTTATTCAATAAAATTCAGTAGTCTATGCAATATTTTAAAATTCTTCAAACTGTTGCATTTTCTATTTCGTTTAGTTATAATTTCATTGCTTAAAATATTTTTAAGCAGTAAAAGTTATTAGGATTTATTATTATTATTATTATTTTCAATATGTGTGATTCCAAAATGCAAAAAGTTGACCTTCATTATGAAACTCATACCTTTATACTGTTTTTCAATTTCTTATAATCATCACACAAATAAATTTTCTATTAGCATCCTGTACCAATTCAATGCTAAATAAAAAGTTTTAAAGGATTTTTTGGCACTATTTTACTATAAAATATTTGCACAATTTTGTATCTCTAATATTAAATAAATATATTTATCTATATGGGTAGAATATATGCATATCACATATAATATGATCATAATAAAATTGATTTGCCTCATCACCAATACTTAAGAAACATATTTGATGGAATATACTTAATTCCACTGCATGATAACACATTATATTCAATTAATAAAAAATTTTAACATTTAACTTTTTAATCTAATCAAAGATTATTTTCACAGATTCAGAAAGACTTAAGATATTTAATATTCAAATATTAATGAATTTATCTCATAGAATATATAAATCAACATGCAAAAGTGTACCTCTCTGCTGCCACCCCACAAATATTTATATGATTAATAAGCTATAAATATCAAAAATCAAAATATGGAAACAATGAAACTTTGAATTTATTTATAGTCTAGTAAACAGTGAAATAATTTAAAACATATTTAGTTACACACAACAAGAAATTTTCTAATACTTTGAATATGTAACTTTTCAGAGAATGTTTTTAATTTACACATCACACAAATTAATATTTCTATAAATTACTTTTACAAACATGCAAAAAAGCACTAAAATTTATAAATATGTAATTTTATTCAAAATAAATAAAAATTTAAATAAAAAACATCTACATAATACAATTTTTTTAGAAATTAAAAAGTCACACACTATTCAATAAGATGCCTTTTTAAAATTTTTAATTAAAAAAAGCTAATAAAAATTTATTTCATTGAGACAATACAAGACATTAACTAAAAGAATATGGCATATTTCAAGTGAAATTTAAACAATTTAAATACATATGAAATTCTGATATATTAGGTATCATTAAAAAGAATTACTTGACTGATTAATTATTATAATAAAAAAATCAGTTTATGAGAAATGTTTCAATTATTTGAAATGCTGCCATAATAATAATTTGAAATTGCTTATTTGAGAGCTTCATCTAGTTTTCAATTTTTTCAAAATAAGATTTATAAAAACATTTCCTTTCAAAAAAAATGATACCAACCACAAATACATTTTAAAAATATGCTTTTAGAGAAAATTCATTTGGTACAGTTTTTATTGCTGCTCTATTTTTAAAATTTTGATCAATTAAGTTCAAAAATAAAAAAGCTTCAAAAAGTATCATGCCACATATATCAGAACTCAATAATTTATTTTTTTCATTTTTAAAATCAATTTGAATGTTTTAAATCGGAACCTTTTTTATGGTTATTTAAATGAGGGATAAAAATTATATAAAGAAAAAAATGCCAAATGAAAAATCTGTGAAAAAAAGAAAAACTGAATTTTTAAAAAATGAACATAATTTATACTTTTAAGCCTAATAGTTGTATATTACAAAGAAAGAAGAAAAAAAAAACAGTCCTCAGAATTTAAAAAAGTGTATAACAATATAATTTATAATTTACTTTTAATCATTAATACTGCATAACAAATTCAAAGTCATACCTTACATCGTCAAAAATATATCAATAAAAAAAATAAAAGTTTTTACTAACACACAAAATCAAATTCCACTTGGTCCATTTTGATAAAATGATGATCCAACAAAGTTCAAATGAAACTCCTTTCTTCCTTTTCAAATGCATCTTCTCAGATTTGCTCGTGTATCTGTGTGATTCATGAAACTAAACATGTCAACATCTGAGGAGAAGCATAATCATTGCAAATATGACAACAGCCAGAGACGCCAGCAGAGGCACATCACTGAATAGACCACCACCAATTGCAACATCACCATGCGAGGGAATATACTGCAGAGTGTTGGTTTAATTTTCAAGAATTAGTACTAACAAAGTGTGTTATCACTGCAATATCAGTTGCTGAATGAATTAGAAAAGCAGTGGAGTAATGAATTAGGCAGTGTAGTTGTGACTACATTGTGAAAGCCAAGACAGATTAAGCAAATGTTTGTTTTATTGTCATTTAATTTAAGCAAAGCAAAGCAATATTGTGCAAAGTTAATTATTTAATTTTTTTTCTCCCAAAAACCAAATGTTGTCAGAAATATTCCAAGCAAACAACAAGTACAATTTCATACACAAATAACTAATTCAAGAACTTTAAAATTCTTGTTCTGATAATATACTTTAAAGTCATATCTAACGAGTGGCAAAGATGAGCATCGTAGCTGAATGTTACCCAAATAACAATTTTAGATGCAAGAAAATTATAAAAGTATAACCATCAACTGCATTATATAAGTATAATCATCAACTGCATTTTCAGATACCCGAGAATTTTTACAAAAAATTCAAAACTTTTTTTCATGATTTTTCCCCCTTTTCTTCTTCCCACTCCTTGATTTATTCAAGGGTTAGAGGGAAATCAGCATCTATAGCATTTAATAAGTATACTAAATTTATTTTTGCTCTTTTATCTATGATGATTACATTAAGAAATATTTAATTTAAAAACCAATGATTTAATTACACAATAGAATGGAAGACAAGCAAAAATGAATACAAAGTGAACGACCATTTGAATGTTGAGTTCCAGAAGGAAAGAATCAGAACTTGTTCAATATTTATTAAATTTATATAAAAATTAAGAAATAGAAAATAACAGAATATTTCCATATCTTCAAATAACACCCTGAATAGAAAGAAATTTTTCAGAAAGTTAATTAAGTTACAACAATCTTAAATCTTTAAGAGCAATAATCCATACTCAAAGATTAGAAAATCCAAACCATTAGCAAAAACTATTGAAAATACCGAAAACACATTTTCAAGAGCAAACTGCATATCCTTTAACTCATGCTTTAACTATCCTTATCCATTTCCAGTACCTCTTCAATTTTTCTTTCTAACAAGAAGTGCCCATCAAGCCAAACTGTTATTCTGTTAACAATATGTTAAATATGATTGCCACAGATTAAATGAATGAATGTTGTAGTAACAAAACTTATTTTATAAAAATCAAAATGGATTAGCAAAAACTTTTGTTCCTTCAAAAGGGATCATGAGTGGCGAAAAGTTTCAAGAACTTGTGTAAGGGAATAAAAAATTAAAAAGGATTAATTATGCTCATCTCCACCAATCCATTTTATATGACAGAATTAATTAGTTAAATTACAATATTTCTACTTTCTATCTAATTATTAATTCAACTGCTGTGTGTTTTTAGCAGGAGAAAAATGAAAAATAAAAAAAATTCAATTACAACAATTTTTATTATTTAGAGAAAAGTAATGACCAGAAAGTGCTAGCATATTGATAAAAAATAATTCCTCGGAAATAATTTTCTTTAAAGTAATATTAAATCAAAAGAATTGCTGATGAAAATCAGGCTAATACTTTTACTGACCATTTTAGTTATTACAACATAATAGATTATAAAGTAGAATCAAAAAAGAAATGTAATTTCTTGCAATAAAATTGACAATATAAGGAAATGTCTAGATTTAATGAATATGCACATTCTTCATATTTATACAAAAATAATCAAAGGTATATGCCTATATTTACATAGAAATAATTGCCTAGCGAAATACTTTAAATATTAATTTATATATGACGAAGGGATATGAATGCCTTTTTTAATATAATAATTGAAGGTGTTTAAAATTATAAGTTTTCAATGTGCACTTTTAAAATGAAAATTTTTACTTATTACAAGGCCTATAACGTAGAATACATAATGCATTCATTTCAGTCCTTCTTTTACATGAATTATGCAATTTTCTTTAGAACTCTTGCATTTTAAATTATAATACTACATTTATCTTTTTTTATTTTCTCCTTCCACCTAATAGCAAAATTTATTTGTCATCATGCAAAATATTTACAATGCAAATTATAAAAAAGACACACAGAAATATTCCTCTAATCTTATATCTTTAAATCAATGAGCATTACTCGTCCATATAGAGTGATCTGATATGACTAAAAAAAGACATTTAAAAAACAAAAAAACCCTAATATGATAAAATTGTATTTTTTAAAATGTGTATGATTTAGTTGCAGTGCATACTTAAAAGCTCAGATTCAAACAGCTAGGCACTTTCTGATTTCTTACAAATTTCAGAGAATAATGAAAATCAAACTTTTAATATTTTCCTTTTAATTATTAAAAATAAAAATATAAACAAATAAAAATAAAATAAAAGTTATTATAGAACAGAAAGAATAAAATAATACAAGGGGAACATAAATTTTTAAAAACATTCAAAGCATTTTTAAAAAATCTCAAGAAATATCTTATTATTTAGTCTAATATTTATTAGGGAATTTTAGGACCATTCATATACAAAATATAATAATTACCAAAATAATGCCTTCAAAAAAATAATGAGCTGCATTTTAAAATATATAACAAAAAGGACGGATAGAAAATCAATGCTGAATGTAAAGAAAAATGGAATAAAGAGAGAAATATTTACTTCCTTGATTCTTATTGTTTTCCATCCTAAATTAAAATCAACATGTCTAAATGAAAAAAAAATAGTTGCCACATCTGAGCTTTCAAAGCTAAACAAAATATTGCTTTAAAACTTATGCTGAAAACAGCTCTGCAGTATTTATAACAATTAAGATGTGGGATAGAATGATGAAATTCCACAAATTTAATTACTCTTTTAACAAGTTGCACAGGACCAGGAAAAAGGGAGTCAGTGAGTGCTAAAGGATAGGAAGAGCATCTTCAAAGCCATGAACAGTTTAAAAGTTTGTTGTTTTAACTTACTTCAAATGGCTCACTCACACCTAAAATGTCATCGAATTCAGAGCTTATGTAAAAGAGCCGGTAACGTCCAGGAATGAGCAAAGTTTGGTCTGCAAAAACAACCCTGTACCACGGGCCTTGATGCTGACGCAATGAAGTTGCTGGGCAGGAGCTAGCCTGAGAATCATTCTGTTCCTCTGGGATGCATGAATCTGCGGGAAGAACTGGTGTACTGCTGGATGGTCGAACAGGTGCCCATATATAGCATACATGTTCATCTGTGCTTGTATAATCGGCCTAGATAAACAATCATAATTCTATAAGTTTTTGGCAAAATAGTGATTTCCAGGAAAATTTTAATAAATACTACAAAACACTTATATAATATTTTGATGAAATGAAACATCATTAAAATCAAAAACAGATGTTATATACCTAACTACTAAAACACAGAAAGTTTTTTGAGTACTATCAAAGTTACATCATCTGATGCCAATTATTTTGAAGGGGGTGGGAGAAAGTGAATCATCTCAAAGCAAGGAGCCACTTTGCTTGTCAAGCCACTAATGATGATAAAGATAAGAACTCAAAATTGATATTTAACAAGTAAGGAAATGTAACATAATGGAATACTTTACACAGACATTTAGGCTGATATATTTAACTGATTATTTATTACTGATATATTTAACAATATACCACATAAAAAAATTATAAAGTTATGGTTGAAATTTTAAAGTACAATGTATAATATTTAATACATACACAATAAAAAAAAATTCAGATTTGCAAAACCCAAAGTTAAAAGCTTATAAAATTAAAAAGTGCAATCAACTTTGCAAATGCATATACATTGAACAAAAATTGAAGAATACTACAGGAATCAAATCAGTTTCAGGATCACATCATACATATATTAACACTTTGCCCTCCAATATCTCCTCTCAGACATTATTCAAAATGATGTATCGATTTGATGTCTTATTTATTTATCTTTTAATTATGACTATAAAAGTACCTACAAAGTGGCACAAAAATGTATATTAATTTTTTGGAGAAATTTAACTTATGCAATTAAATACTTTTATTTTTGATGCAATAAATAAGTCCTTGAATTAAGTAAATAAATATGCATCAAATAACTTTTTGATGTACAAAGGGTTAATGATTAAGCACAAAAATAAAAATGATGTTAATACCCTGAAAAGTCCAATCCAATCCCAAGTGCTAGGTTCAGCTCCTTCACTAAATGTGTACCAAGCTGCACTATCTGAATTCACTCTCCAATCCTTAATGGGAAGAAAGAATACTCTTTTTTCTTTAGGATGTGAAAATACCTGTAAAAAGATATATTTCAATATTTCCTCAAAAATTATAAAGCAAATATAATTTTAATGTAAGCTATGCATTTTTAAATTATATTTTTTGAAGATTATATCAGTAATAAAAGAAAGGTCATCAGTAACTCAGACACAGTATAAAAATAGATATTTTTTTTATAAAACATTAGTATGGAGAACAAATATGAATTAAATTGCCACTATATTTCCACAATTTTGTTTCCTCTTACTTTTATTAATAATATTCCTTCTATAATTTAAATCCCATACAGGAAAAAAAAATATTTGACAGCTTATTTTTAGTAAAATAAATATTATTGATAAATGCTACTTTTCCTTTCATAAGATCTTTAATATTAATGTTCACTTAAAAAATAACATTTTGAACCTTCCTGTTCTTACATTGAAATTCAAAAGTTGCTGTTTGCATAAGGAACTGAAATTTGTGATGGGTACTATAAAGAATGCAAATCCTCTTGTCTTCTTTAGATGAGTATGGGTGTCTCAGTAATGTGGTACCAAGAGATTGTTACTCCCTTTAAGTTTATCCTCCTCTATGATTTCTGCTTTCAACTTCCGTCTTCTATTATTTCATCATCGCAAACAAGTGAATTTGTGGTGCTTTACCAGTCCATTTGCTTCTTGATTCTTAAAAAGGTTTGCATCTGTTTGCTTCTTGCTACTTACAAACATCTCCAAATCCAACATTAGCATGTGCACAGCAACCCATTAAATGGTTAGTGCATGGCGATTCTAAGAAAATCATTTCTGTAATAGGTGTTAGCAACTTGAGCAGATAGTTTATTAGAGATCAAGCAAAAGAAATCACGATTTCCTGGATTTTCCCATTCTCATTATCCATGAGAATGACGATTCCCAGTATATAAGTTTAGGTTATCACCAAGGTAAGTATTGAAATTCTAAGGCAAGTAAGAATTTTTTTTTACTATTTCAAAGCAATTCAAAAAATATTATGATCATATTTTTACTGTCAAAAAATAACAAAAAAGGCATTTCACATGCTTTTAACCTACTTGTTGAAAAGATAACATCACAAGTTTGCTTGATGATACATTAATTCAAGAACTATATTCTGTTACTTCATACTGCAAGTCAAAGTTACTACTTGAGGTAAGATCTAACTGATAATCAACTTTAAAGTTTTAACTGCAATTCTGATAAGTAGAAATGCTCATACTGGGAACATCATAGCTTGTGGGGAGTTACTCCATGAAATAATTGAAGAAATTACAAAATAATCAAAAGTTGAAAAAGTGATACATGAATGCTGAATTTTTATTCAGACAGTTAATTCCTTTCCATAAAGTGTGTGGTTCCTATTTTCCAACCCTGACATTGCCTTAGATTCAGTTACAACAAGATACAGGAAATTAGTTATGCAACTTTTCATTCCCAAACCTCTGAATGAAAATAACCAACAATGCTTTCAATGCAGCATATTGATCACTATTAAGATTGTCTTCTGCAGATCACTCACTTACATCTTTTGGCAGATAAAGGAACCAGCTGGCAATGAACTACATAGGAAAACTGTCCCAAATGTAAAAGTGGGTAATTTTTGATAAAATTTGCAGACGAAAATCATAATAGTTAAAACTAAAGAACAAATTTCTTATCTAGAAAGAAAATGAAAAATCCTAGTATAAATCTCTCTACACCAGGTTTAAATTACACATTTGTTGCTTAGAAAAAAAAAAATTTTTAAATCTTGTACAAATTGTGCTTAAGATATCAATCAAACAGAACCATTTGAAAAATCATCAAATTCTGATGCTGAAATCAATCAAATCAAAATTGCATAGTTCTCTTAATCGGCTTTCAAAATATGGTCCTTTACTGAAAAAACTGACATCAAAATTTACAAAGTCCAATATTTATTTCTTGTAGCAGCTCTAAAAGTCTTAAACTCATTATACTCCATCCATTAAAAAAAAAAAAAGGATGAAGAATTTCAAAGGTGATGCAATGTTTTGCCAATTTTATATATTAGCCCTAATTCTTCTGTCACAAAATTTTCTTAATGTATATCTTCCTTTCTTGGAATTGCCATAGTATATGGTTCAAATTACATGATTCCAAGAAAATTGTTACCAATTATCATCCTGTATGTAAAAGGGTTAGACATAACCTTTATCCAGCAAGAAACTTTTTTTTTTCCCAATATGGATAATTTTGGCCACTCCATTCCACTATAAGAAAAATATCAATTTAAATTATTCTCCCCTTTGCCCTCCTTGCAGAAAAAAAAATATATATATAAGACTTTGCCAAAACACTGTACCTCAAAATTGAGTATACACTTAAAAGAATTTTTCAATCTAATTATTTTTTTTCTCTGAAACATTTCTATCATTGTACTTGAAGAACTAAAATGTAGTAACATTTTTTTTTCTAATATAATACATTTTTTTTCACTTTTAAAACACCCGAAATGTGTTGTAGGTGAGAAATTCTGATGATTAACTTTATTCAATCTAAAATCTTCAAAAGATGGCAAATTTATTTCTGAAATTGCTTTATTGATTTGAAAAAGCACAGCTGAGCCAAAAGATATTACAGATGTATCTGAGAACTGGATCAGTAGCCAAAATTTTAGGAAGACAATGCACAGAAATTTTGAGCATTATTGCAAGGATGGTAATTAGACATTCATTACAGAAAAGTTCTAAGTTAAATGCTTCAAATTACAATATCAACATCCTCCGAAACTGGAATAAGGTTGGTAATTAAAACTGCTAGATGTGTTCTTAATAATGCAATACCTTATAGTTATACTCCAAAATAGAACCTGCTAATCAGTTACATCAATAGAGCAAGGAATCGTATTTGAAACCCAAAATCATTCTGGAATGCTGTTTTGTTCTCTGTTATGAACAAATTCAATTTCTATTAAAGCAATGAACAATATAAAATGTGGCTGAAACTTGAGAAAGAACAAATTTTTAAAAAATACCATAAAATACCATAATTGTGAGATTGGATCTATCCTTATTTGGAATTGTATGGTAACAAAAAAAATAGAACTTGTCTTCATTGATGGCATTATGGATAGCTAGCTACATCATAACATCTCACAGGATAATTTAAAAAATGTGCCAATAAAGTAGAATTAAAGTCAAACTTCATTTCCCAGCGAGAAAATGACATACAACAAAAAGCGAAAAAGTCAAGTTATTTTTTCTATAACTGCAGAAGCAACTATACACTCCATTTCAATCTCTGGTCCTAAATATTATAGAAAAAAAATAGATCCTAAATATATGGGGATGGGTGGGCATCAATTAGAAAATTATCCAAGAACATGGCTTAATATCTAGAGAATCTGCAAAAGTTCTTAAGAGTAGACCAAATTTTCATATGAGACAAACAAAAAAAGTGGAATGTTAGCTTAAAAGATTGCAAATTATAATCCAAATGAAATAATATGCAACTAAATAATAATTTACTCTTTACATTAAAATAATTAAAAGCATATACTTAATTTTGTGACATAATAACTTTTTCATCTAAATGACATAATTAGTCATGTTTAGAAAAAACTAAATTCAATTGCATATTTTATATTCATATATTGGAAGAGTATTAAAAGAGTAACAATAGAAACAATAATTTTCTTATAGGGAAGTTTCTTTGATTATTTAAAAACATACTTTATTCATTTAGGTAAATACTTAATTTTGGATCTCACTAAATATCGATTTAAAACAAACAGAAATTACCTTCAACAAAAAACTGGAAGTAACAGGTTTATGGTCACTTTGTTCATACTTTTCATGACATCCATAATGTAATTGCTTTAAACTTAGTGTCACATTTTCATATGCATTTGGTGTAAACCTAAATAAAACTCTATCAGTCCAAGCTGGTTTTCTTTTTCTAAAATGAAAAGAACAAAATTATATGAATAAAAAAAAAATGCTGTTCATACAACAAATATTAATTTAATAATGTTATAGCAAAAGTCTGAATCATGAATCAGATTTTAGTTCATAAATACAAGCATGTAGTGATTTATAACAAAGAAGAATGGAGCATACAAGTGTGCTACAATTTCAAACTATTCCACTTTTTGAATTTTTGAAAAAGTAATACTTTAAAATAAATTGCTTCCAATTTTTTTTATTGTTACGGAATAGATCATTTTATTATTTTAATTAGAGACACATTAAAAGTAAAATATTTTTGAAAAATGAAAGCTTGATTCATTAATTTAGTTTGATTTGGTTATATTAATGTCCCATTTTAAAGCAACACAAGGGCTATTTTGGGATGCACTGCATAATTTTGAACCTTGATCAGATGATGAGCATGACATCTAAGCTGGCAACTCCTCTTAAAAACTAAAAACTTCTCTGCCACATCAGCAGGAAGATGTTTGGTCACGACGGATTTAAAGTCCATCAGACCCACTTACACAATGGTTCTTTATGAAATCGGGTCTCAAGCTTGGAACTCTCAGATTCCGAAGCCAGGACTTTACTACCAGACCACCGTAGCCCCCATGATTCATTAAGAATACAGAAAAAAATACACAGTGCTTAGAAAAAGAATTTATTATATTTATATTGCATATTATAAATTATACATAATATGATTCGATTATCAATTAACTTACTAGCCACAATTATTTTTAAAAAAACAGAAAATACTTATTGAACAAATATTAATATGCTATGATGAGTACAAATAATCTAGTTTATTCAAATTCATTTTAAATGAAAATACAGTAAAGATATTAAGAGAATATTTTTATAAAAATATAATAATTGCTTGATAATGTTCTCAACAGATCTTTCAATTATTGAAAAAAAATAATCAAATAAGAACACATTCCTAGTTTTCAGATCACAAAATATATTTATACAAGCAGAGCTTTGAGACAAGAAACATATTTTATTCAAAATATAAATAATTCTGTTATCAGTATATTTATCTCATTATCTTAAATTCTTAAAACAACATTTAAAAAAATATTTATAAGTCAAAGATGCATTTTTTCATCATAAAAAATGGGCGGGGGAGGATTTATGTGTATAATCCTAAACTATAAATATTTCAAAATAAATTTTTTTGATAATTTATTTTCAAATGTTGTAAACATTACTTAAAGAGGCAATTTATTTGGATATCTTTTATTCATAAAAACTTTCTTTAAGCCAAATTTAAACTTCAGAATTCACATAAATTCAAAAAGTATATATTTTTCAAACAACAATTTAGTAAGCAACTTGTGCTATTGTTGCAAATACTTAAAATAACATCAAGATTTAGATATTATATAGGTAAGCTTTACATATTATATAATTAAATTAGTTTAGTCATAAGCTGTAATGCTTTTTAAAAAACTCATCTTATTTTATATGAATTTTCTAAGTTTGTATTACAAATATTAACATCGTGCTTATAAAAACAGAAAATTCCCCATTATTTTTCAACAATAAAATTAATATATAATAGAAAAACTTCAACACTTACGATATATCATATTCACTTCTACCAATGTTATATTTATAGGTTGGAGGAAACATAGGAGGGCTTTCAGTAAACTCAGAAAAAGCTTGGCCAAGCTTTATGACTTTACGAAGCTGGAAAAAATACAATAAAAATCTTACAGATAGGTATTAAATAATTGGATATCTACTTCTAATTCTTGAAAAAAAATTAGTTTTAAATAATAATAAATATATCGTTATCAATTTGTCAATATAGCAGTGAAAAGTTATATAAATTTTAAAGCATCACAACTGCATATTACATTAATAACGGTAATTAAAAATCAAAGCCATCTGTTATGCTAATTTACACCAATTACATGCATCATTTAGATTAATATGAAACAAATATTATTGCATCTCAAATTTTTTTTAAAAAATTAATAAAGCATAAAATTTTGAATTTTTTTAATTACTATTATTTTTTTTCTTGGAATCATAAAAATTATAAAACATAATATAATTTATAGAGTAATAACATCTCAATCACATATAATGTTATTGTTTAAATTTTTTAATCATTTATCTACCTTACATTTTGTATAAATATTTTAATGCAAGACAAAAAGTAAAGTTATAAATTTATACTTAATGTTATTATAATTCTAAATAATCTCAAATATTAAGAAATTTTACAATCAACTTCAATCATAAATTTTCTTATATTTTGTCCTTGAAGAATTCTAAAAAATTCCCAAAATATATCCTGACATTTTTTAGTAAGATTTCAAATTGTGCCATTATGATAAAAATTGAAATGAATCGTACTAGAAAATACTAGTCGCAGGAAATAGAATTCAAACAGAAAACAAATATGTCATTAAATATCTTAATTTTTATTTTCCTGAAAGCTGCTGTTTTTCAGGCCTGCTTTGTCTATTTTAAAGTAGCATTTCAGATTACAGATAATGAAAATCATAGTATAACTATCATTATTATTTTCAATACCATAGTACATTGATGTTAAAAGCATTGATCTTATTCCTAAACATTTAATATAAATAATAAAACTATACTTAAATAGGACCCAATGTTAATTAATCTTTATCTTTTGAAAATTTTAGTTATAAAGATAGGGACATTTTAGGGATCTAAAACCCACAGCCTTTTTTTTTTTTTTCCCTTAATTGTGAACCATTTAAAGTGGTTTTCTTTGCCTCTCTATCTCAACTCTGATCTAATTATTTATAGCATAAATTTGAAGTTAAATATAAGAAAGAAATAGGAATAGCTGACCAGGTATGTTTAACATAATAAAAAAACTTCACAAAACAAAGTTGAAAGAACATCATTTCTCTGAGCAAAAGAACTGCTTTAAAGAATATTTAGCTACATAATTACAATGTCGATTTATTTAGTTTGTTGACAAAATAAATATTTTTTTTTAACTTTTGTAAATCATCTAAGCTAGGGAAAAAATTCTTAAGTATTTGTGCTTCAAGTGTACAGAAACATAGCATTAAAGATTAATCTTGCGAACGCCCAATTATTTTGACATTTACAGTTTACAGATTTTAAAAAAATGGATTGTAAATTGGATGATCTAACTCTTTCTGGTATTTAATCACATATCTGAAATCTTAAGAACACTATATAAATGTTCAAGAAAATATACATATAAATACAAATAATCTGTATTCGAAATTAATATTTAAGAAAGGGGGTAGAGAAAAATCAGTTATATCAATCAGAGGATTAAAAAGCCCTTTTCTTAATACATACATTGAAAGGTCAACAAAATATTAATGGAGTGGAAAATCAAATCTTAGTCGCACACCCTTACTATTGTTTCCCTTAATATCCTTAATTTTTTACAATTTCTAATGAACAATTATTTTAAATTACATCACTTTTTTTTATAACTTTACATATTTGTTGACATATAGATTTGCAATTTATTCAAAAATAACCATTTAAAATTTTTTATCATTATGTCCTCTAAGATCATTCTGCATTGAAAAATTACTGGCAGGATGATTCTTAATTATGTTAGCAACAATAAAAACATTAAAAATCTACTAGAAGAAATATTTACGACACATGCATAATGGTTACATATAATTCAAAAATGCATAATTTGCAATACAAACATTTAAATAAGAAATTCAACAAAAGCAATTACTATTTTATATAGATTGTTTTCCATTATGAATTTAAAATCACAGTCTACTTCATACCTGGTCCTTTAACAATAGCTGAGGATAATTTTTCTTTTCGACTAAATGCACAATTTCTTCAGCTGTAAACTCATCTAAACGAAAGTTTAAATCTCCAAACCAAAAGGTGTAACTATAAAAGAAAAAAAAAAGAAAAAGTGACAACTTGTTTCTTTTTTAATTTTTAAAAATGGAATGCAACACCACAGTACACTTACTCATGAGTAATTATGTTTTCTGTTTGGGGATCCACAAATTTTTGATGATCCAGAATGGAATTATAATCCTACAAAAAGAAAAAAAAAATGTACAAATTAGCAAAACATTAAAAAAACAGTTTTAAAAATGTGAATTAGTGCTTATAATAATCAAGTGAGCCTAGGCATGATATGCCATTAACAAATATTTTGATGTTCTTTCTATCTAAATTAAGAAATTAACTGAGCTATGGGGGTGGGAGTTTATTTCATACGGGTTTTTTTAAAAATATTTTCATATAATTTTCAAGATCTGCCAATATATATAGAGATCTCTCAAACTAAAATACTTTTATTACTCATACATTAAAACCTTTTCATTAAACAAATATAGTTTTGATAATTTTTTAATGCATTGATAAGGGGAAAGGCAATACTAAATTTTCCAAGCTCTACTCAAGAAACATCTTTATTTTGTAAACTAGATTTCAATAAAAATTATTTTAATTTTCTAAGTACAATACCCAGCAAAGGCTTAAGTACATTAAAACAAATCAATGAAAAACAATTTTGTAACATAAACATTTATATAGCTAAAATGATACTATAGATATTTTTCATATTTTCATACTAGATCAATTTCATAGTGCAAATAAAAAAAACAAGTAAAGACTTCTTTAAACAATGGGTAACTAATCACAAATAGAATATGTAAAAAAGCATTAAGGTCACAAATTTTCTGATAAGACTCTTTTCTTTCAAACTTTTACATTTTTAAGCAAAAATATTTCATAAGCATACTGGTATAAAAATTTCATTTAAAGTTTCTCATGATTAATTTTTATTTAGTTATCAATGTTTAATGCTTCATTTTCTAACTTTAAGAAAGAAGTTTTTTTTTTTTTTTTTTTTCATTTCAGAAATTTGAAGGAGAAAAATTAAAAAATCACAATAAAACAAAAATAAATTTGGTTAATTTTTTTAATAGTCAAATGAAAATTCTTAAAAATTGAAAAAAATTTGCATGCTAAAAAATATAATGTAGTAAAATAACTTACATCAATTCTCTGTTGCAATTCAGAATCATGAGCAGCAAGGTGACAATTCACTATACAAATAGAGCAACCATAGGCATTAAATCTTATAGTAACTCCTCCTTTATTGCCCTAAACAAAAATAAAGTAATAAACTCGCATCATTAGAAAATTTTAGATATTTTTTATAAAAAATTAAAGAGCAAAATTAAGAAACAATAAGTATATATTAGATTATTAATATTAATATCGATTTCAGTCCAATATTTTACTGGCTATTGTTATTCTTAAAAAGATAATTAGTAATATATATTTCGAAGAAAAAAGTTAGAAAAAGTAACACATAATTAAGAATTAAAAATGAAATCCAAATGAGATTTCAAATAATTTAGAAAACTTCACTCTGAAAAATACATATCAAACAAAGAATGTACCCACTTTTACATACCCACTTTTCAAGTGCTATTTAAATTGTCCTTTGAAAAGTATACTGGTATAAAAGTTTCAATACAAAAATTTTAAAAAAATTAAAAGATAAAATTTTTTTTAAAAAAATTATAAATAAGCTAGATTAGCATTATAGTTTAAAAGCTGAGAATAAATTGACTGAGCACCTGAATCACAGTTTCTTGCAGTAAATTTTAAGTTCAATAGTCCTGATAGTTAAATTTCAAGATCTGATGGAATTTTCAAAATCTCATTTAGTGAATAATATAATCAACTATTTTTTAAGATGAAAATACAAATGTCATTTTTAAATTATAGTATAATAATTTAAAAATGCTCTATTTATTCTTCTTCTATTTATTTTAACTTTAATTTGGCTGCAGACTAAATTTTAAAAGCTTAATAAACCAGCAAAAAAAAAAAAATTAGCAATATGAATGATAATCAAAAAGATTTTATCAGTTAAGAAAAAGGCATGAATCTTAGTTAATATTACACACGCATTTCATGATCACCGGTGAAAATCATAAGATATACTTTTAGAAGAACAAACAATTTGTAGGACAGGTAATGTAGCTTAATTTGAAAAAAAAAAAATCCTTTTCAGCCTATTTTTCAGTAATAAATTCAACTCCTCTATCTTTCACTTCTTACAGTTCTAAATTCAGGTTTCTCAATAAAGATTTTTTTCCCATATTTCCTCAAAACAATATTCATTATTATATTTAATAATTTAGTAATTTATATTCTAGCAAAATTAATCCAGATATTACATATGATGAATATTCAGTATCTGAATAGAGAATTGCCATAAAATAATATTTTCTGGATGTATTTGTAGCTAAAACTAATGAACAAAATGAAGGGGGGGGAGGTACTAAAGTTACTGATGGAATATCTTTGTACATATGTAAAATCAACACACTGAAAATGTCTGTATGGGAAAAGATATCGTAATTTTGATTAATTAAAGATTATTTTCTACGATTTCCATACTATACACTACTCATTTCTTTATGAGCATTCTTTATCACTAAACATTAATAAATTTCTTTTTTAATTCATTTTTGTGCATTTGTTGCGATTGTTGAAAGTGTAAAAATTTCGCCTATATTACTACTTTTTTTTTCTGGAATTCATTTCTCTACTTCTAATTTGGAATAAGAAGTTTTATTCTATTCTGCTCATTAGTTTAAGTTGCAAATGCCTCCTAAAAAGAAACATTATATATAATATGCTTAGTTGATCATGTTTGAAACATTTATGCTCTAGTATCTATTGTTTAGAATTTATATATCTGGTGTACCAAAAGAAAGTGGAACAGGTATTTTTTTTTTTAAATATTGCAGCATCAAGATAAATACTTCCAATTACAAAAATTTATTAAATAAGATGTGTAATTTTATGAAAACAGTAACTTCTGTGGATGTTGATAATAAAAAAGTTTAAATATCAAGCTTTTAAATACAGATCCCACAGCATAAAAGTGTTAATTAGTAAAATGTTTCTCTTACAAATAGTAATGCATCTACAAAATTTGATGTTTCTATCCAAAAAATTTGCAAAGATATGTTTATATCTACATTTAAAAGGAAATTACAAATTTAGACAGGCATCTTTTTTAGAAAAATACAAATTTATTCCATACACAAAAATTGTCACATGCAAATATTTTTCTAGTAGTATCGTCAATCATAATATGAAAGAATTTGCTAATCATGCTTTTTTTGTTGTTGTTCGTTTTGATTGACCAACAATTGCAATATTTACTTTATAAAGAAGAGACAACAATTCAGTGTCAGAAATATCTTCAGAAAATTCTTAGAGATAAATTGAGCATTTAAGATATCTATAAAAAGTAGATTAATGCCATCAGCAAGAAAATAAAATTATTTACTGCAATTGCACATATAATATTATGCTTACCTAAAACTATGATGTATTTTAGTTATGCGGAATGTTTTAAAACACTGATGATTTATGCTGCATTTAATCATAAACTTGACCTAATTCTAAAAGAATAAAATTATTATTTTCTCAATTTCTAGCATCCTTCTAAGAAAAGCATTTATATCATGAAAACATATTGCAAAGTATAAAATGCTTATTTCCCTGGGAAGGATGAGATGCCACTTATTATGCAAGAATAAATTACACAAGTGATGATGAAACAGTGATATTTACTTATTTTTCAAGTACTCTCATGTTAATGTACAAACAGTTCATAACTTAAAATTCTAAAAAGATCATACAGAGAATGCTTCAATATAATAACTGGCATCTATTCAGTAATTGTTAACTACAAAGGAGCAAGAGAGTTTTTTTAGAGTTTTTCACTTGAGCCCTATAGATAGATGAATGTAGTTTTAATTGAAATGGATGTATCCACTTCAAAATGATAATTTTTAGGATACAATCTTCATACAAAAGATTTAGTCTCAGAGGCATTTTTAGAAATTTATTGATTAGTCCCAATTAATACAACAACTTAATGGGCAATATATTTAGTTGGTTTTAAATGACAGTGCATTCGAAATGATAAAATACTTGCTTTTGGTAGTACTCCCAAACCTGTGGTTGCAATCATATGGTGCTTCCCCTCATCATACCCCTGTTGTAAAACAATGGCTGAATGCAGAATTTTAAAAAAAGACAAAAGTTTAAAAGAACCCTGTCAGTCATCTGGCTTGATACCTCAATTATTTATGAGGTTTGTTTGCTCTGTGTATTATATGCCTCTTGTAAATGCATCAGATCTTTGTCAATGAATTCCAGCACCCAATCTGGATGTAACAATTGATGACCTGCATTGTGTACATGCAAGTATAGTCAGAAGTATTGCAACTTTGTATAAGGAGTAGAACACTCTCATTTTGAAGAAGTTTTAAAAATGCATCAATAAATGTATTATGAGGTTAACTGCTAAAATGTAATAAGAGTTAATAAATGCATTATTTTCTGATTCAACACTTTAATAACCTATTATTTACTATTGTACGTATCATCCCTGAAACATACAATGAAAGACTATTTTAGATATCAGTATGAAGTATAAAAAGATGGTCTAAGTTTGCAGATAAAAGTATAAAATACACACTTATAAATTAGAATAAAAAACATTTTACTAACTGATATTTTTTCACTATAAGGGCTGATAAAAAAAAAATCTTTTTACTGTCCATTTGCATTTTCATACAATTGTTAGTCTTAATTAATAGAATTTTGTAACTGAAATTATATGTCTAATTGCAACATTTAAAGAAATAAACACTTGTTTCACTATTGGGGGGCATCCAATATGTATGTATATGTAAACTGATTGGCCAAATTATTATGACCAATAGCACTTATACACATACCAGCCATAACTTCATGTTGCTGCTGCTATTCATCAGTGGAAACATGATTTGCACATGGAAAAAGCAAAAAGACTGTGTAGCCTACATCAGGACAAATGAAAAAGAGACCGAAATTTTTCCTATTAGAGGTTTTACTATAAGATTTTATAGAGATTTCTTTGACACTTGTAGTTTTAAGAAAGGGAATCTTAGGTATCTTTAAAGAATATTGTAAGCATTAAGGATTTTTCCCCCCTTCACTTGGTGCGTGAAAAAAAGCTGAGCCCAGTAGTTTTATTGAGTGCATGTTCAATTAATTAAAGAAAATATGGAAACTGGATCAGGAAATAAGACAACATTTTAGAATGAAATTAATATGAGCTAAATCAAGATAAAAATTAGGAATTTAATTAGAATTTAAATTGGATTAAGAGATATCATTACATATATATATATATATATATATTGTAAGGTAATCTCTATTGCGAAAATTGTATAAGCATGGATATCAGCAATGCATTTTTCTTGAATTAAAATTTTTCAAGATATATAAAAGTTATAAAATATTCTCCCCATTATGCTAAAGTGTACAATGTACTTTTGAATATGCTATTCATTGTTTTTAACCTTCAGAGAATTGATATAAAGTAATCCTTTAAACAAAATAATTATTTATATTAAGAGTGGGGAGAAGAAATTTACAATCATTAAAATATTATATATTTACTTCATTTCTTTTACTTTTCATTTCATTTTTCCAATAAAATATACAAAAATAATTTGGACAAATCCATATGACATAATTATGTTAATCTTAATTTCAGAATTAATATGATTTACCCTTCACATTTATTTTGGCACTAACCTGAATGTTCTCGGGCAGATCTAAATGATTCCTTTTGAATATTTTCTTACTAAGTTTTGTTTGCATAATGTACTTCTTTGTATTATTGCAGACTTGAATATAAACTGATTTTATTGCCACAAAAAAGCTGTGTTGCACCAAAAGGAATATAAAAGCAGATTGTGTGCATGAAGTTCCTAGAGGTTTAAATATAATCCTTATAAATGACAAGAGAATTTAACCTCTGTATTGCTACCAAATACCTTTTTCTGCATAAATACTGAAAATAATATGAGAAAATAAAAATTAAGCCATTCACTTTATGCCTAATCATTCTACAAAATGCTTGTACTTCTTTAATACTGGATTGGCTAATAATAATTTTTTAAAAAACCTTATGAAAAATAATACATATAGTCTTACCCACATTCCTCCTAAGCCTGTCCTAGTATAACTGGTCTGCAATCCTCTTATGTGTGTAATATGTTCTCGTTTGCTGAAGAGATATAATGACATACCTTGAAGTCGGATTTGTTTTAACTGCAAATATTTAATTCTATATTCAAAAAAGAACTTATCCTTCGCAACACAAATTATTGTAAATCAAAACTTATTTTTTTAATGCATGCAATTTTGAATTAATTTGATATTTAATAAAATGGAAAATAGAGAAAAGAAATTTCACAACTCACTTTTACATAGCCCCATTTCTGTAAAATATCTCGAAAAGCAACAACCCAAGGATCTTCTATAATCATTTCAGCAAGAAGATCTTGAGGTTTGCAACTAACTTCCTGCAGACTAATCAAGAAAAATAAAAGCGAATTTAAACACTGCCGAAGTATATTGTAAAGATATATTTCTAACTAAAAGAAAAGTTATTTTGCATTCAGCTACTGGTTATACGTGCAAAATAACATCATACTTTTTCTCATACTTACGCTAGTCCATAAAAATCTGGAATGTGCGAAATATCTACAGGCTCTGCTAAACCAAGAGCCTCTCTTAAATCTTCTACCGGTGGCCGTCCAACCACATTCCATGTTAATAAGTACAATCTGCAGCAAAAAAGATCTTTTGGTAATGATAATGCTTAACAACAAATTATAAGTAATTTACTTTCTAAAAATAATGTATAAATGTATGTTTAAGATAAAGGATAGTTATTATACTAAAACAAAATAACTACTGTTCATTTCAGTATCCCGAGACAACCACTTTTCAATGATCCTATCTCACTAAGGGCGCATTTCCAAAATTCTTCATTGTTCTTTGACCTTGATTTCCACCTTATTAGATATTTTTCATTCATTTTTTTTTATTTTCATATGTATGAGAATATCATATTGTTTCTGACCTTATTATTAGAGATTACTTTATTATTAGATTACTACTTTATTATTAATCCAAGATTACTTTATTATTAAATTCTCTTCCTTTCATCTTTGATCTCACCCCTATTTTATGAATTAAGTCCATCCCAACACATGAACAAAAACACGGAGGGTTTTAGAATTCATTGGCAAACAATGTAATGAAACAATATAAAAAAATCAGTCATTCATGTATAAAGGAAGTATTATAAGGTTAAGCATTTATTTTAAGAAGACTTTACTGAGCTTTCTATAAAAACTCTATTAGGAGTGCTTCTACTTATATAGTATTAAGCTTATTTGTATTATGCTGCTGAGCTTCACATTGTATTAAAATATTATGTTACAAAATTATAAATGCTGAAATAGTAATAAGTAATCTTAAAATGTGATTAATCTATCAAAATATTTGTGTTAACATATTTTAATTATCTTTTAACTGACTGTAATAAACTTAATTGAAATATATAGATAAAAATACCTTAAACAAAATTGATACTTCTTCATTAATTAAAAAATTGTTGAAATGCCCGATGAAAACTATTGCAAACAGAATAAGTATTTTGTTGTTGTTGTTGTTTTATTTATTTTACTACTGCTGATTTTTCCCTGAAACTTTCTCACACATTCTTTAATAAAGCTGATATTTCCCTATCCATAGATTGAAATTATGATCCTTGAACAAGGCTGTGAATACTTGAAAATCTCCGATATTTATTTTTAGAGTCCCACAAATGAACAATATGTGCTTCTTAATATAGAGAAGAATACCTAACATGTATTTTGGATACTTTTTCTGCCAACCAAAATTTAATTCAGAAATATACTTCTGTAACAAGATTGCAAATTGAATTTCATGTATTCATCATTGCATTTTTAAGTTATCATGTAGAGATACATATGAATATACAGGATAACAAACAGTGACTTTAATGGATTTGGTTTAAAATTTGATACAGATGTATGCTATCAAATGTTATCTATCTTGCTCTTTACATTAAACAATTATGTTCAATTCCACTCAGACTGATAAACATATATTTTCTGAGAATAAATTTTATTTAAATTTTGATTAAGATATTTGGGGAATCATACCAAATTTAACTTAAAAACATCTTTGAGTTACTATATTCATACAAAGACAAAGAGATTTTCTGACAATTGTAACACTGTCTGTTTATATACTTC
Source organism: Argiope aurantia (assembly GCA_026543865.1). Taxonomy (NCBI): domain Eukaryota; kingdom Metazoa; phylum Arthropoda; class Arachnida; order Araneae; family Araneidae; genus Argiope; species Argiope aurantia. Next base: position 46,965 of record JAPMOR010089528.1, on the reverse strand, counting down.
AAAATATAAGAAATAAAGTTTGTACAAGAAAAATGTTTTTAAAAATGATACCTTTTTCAGACAATTGTATTCAATAACAACTATTGTTCAACTAAAAGTAGTGAAATAAAAGTAACTAAAGTATGCAAGAATGAAATTAATATAGTTCACAAAAAATAATTTTGCATTCTTCAAACATGTTTAATAATATTTAAAAACAATATAATCTTTTTATTTAAAGTATGCACATTACAATAATATTTTGGTTTTTCAATTTCTTAAAAGTCTTAAATGATCAATTCTTAAATGATGCAGCAATTATTTTAAAATGGCATTTGCATGCTTATTAAAATTTACAGTTGTCTTCTTGCATCAAATTCTTCTTTTCATAAAGAACAAGTAATAATCATAAATATTAGTAAAAAATGTCACTTCTAAAACACCTTGTAATGAAAAAAGATTTAAATAATAATAATGATGTGTAATAATTTGTGCATGGTCCCTCCATAATCAATAAGGGTTGTATGTTAAAAGCACGGCCAACTCCCACAGGATGCAATTGAACATTTAGTTACAAGCAGGAGAAGAGAAATACTTTTTCTTTTGTCTTTACTTTCTGCCATTTTGAATTTTAAAAAGATTAGATTTCAAAGGGCAGAGAATTTCAAATGTTTAAAGAATTATCAATATGAATTATAATCTCTCTTCCCCCATTTCCAAAGCCTTTTGAATGATTATGTATTGTATCCTCTCAGAAAATTTTAACATTATATCCTTAAAAACCATCACTTCATATTAAATATCAGTATTAAAAATTTCATATTTATATAGACACAATTCCTGCTACTTTATCATAATACATATATTATTAAAATATATTGTATTTATTGATAACCAGTGACAAAGTTTCTGGTTATCATATCGGTTTTACATATATTATCTGAAATAGAGTTAAAATTAGTTAAAACAAGTTAAAATTTAAAACTGGCCTTGTTCCCATGAAAACAAATTTTATATAAATATATACA
>JAPMOR010089528.1:24502-45858 GCA_026543865.1 Argiope aurantia | reverse complement strand
ATATATATATATATATACACACACACACATATATATATATATATATAAAACAGAAAATTCATGAGTATATCTGTTTGTCATAAGAACTCCTCTAAAATTCTGAATGAAAGCAATATGAAGTTTGCTCATGAATTTCTAGGGTCCATTTCAGGGTCAAATATGTTAATTTCAGCTTTCAAAAGTAATTATTTGTAAAAATAATTATGAAGTAAATAGATTTTATGATATTCTTAAACCAAAATTATTCTTTAAATAAACTTAAAACAATGATGCAAATACTAGTATCTTCAAAGTTTTTCTTATTTACTACTAGCCATGCAATTTAAGATGCCTCAATACAAATATTGGAATAAAAAATAAATCTGAGGAAAACTGGGTAACAAATTTATTAAATAGGTATATAACATTGTTCATGTGCATAAATGATAAGTAAATGCATAAAGAATGTTGAAATATTTTGTAATTTGTAACATAGGTTTATGCTTTTCCAAACTTAAGCTTTTTCTAACTCATGATCCCATAAAAGAAATAATATAGATAATTATAGATAAATTATTTTAAATCAATGCTTTTTTTTTCAACTATTTTACTTCAATTTTCATGATGATTCTGAATTAGAAGAGCATGAAAAATTCAGTGCCTAACACATATGTAGTGATATTTTAAAATTGAATTTAAACTTAATTAATTTCTTAATTTTTAGATCAATTTAGCTCATATTAACTTTATTCTAGAACATTCTCTTATTTCCTGATCCCATTCCACTTTTTCTATCTAATTAATTTAACAGAAGCTTAGTAAAATTGCTGAATCGGCTAAAATCCTAAATGTTCCCACACTCCAAGTGAAGGGACAAAATACTGTTGACTTGACAAATTCTTCAAAAAGATCCCTGTGTTTCCCTTGCTTTTTGATTGATATGCAATAGAAATCCCTATTAAAACATCACAATATATAAGATCAGGGATAAAAGGTTTATCAGCTTTTTTTCTCATTTCTTCCTGTGTCATTCTGTATTGTGTGTGTGCTTGTATTTAATGCGTGCTTTTCCGAGATGAAATAAAACAACGTCAAGAAATCGAAAGTCTCTTCAATGTCTTCAAAACTGCCTTCCGATTAAAAAATTATATGCTTACATATAAAGATCCTGGCGCTTCGTTATATGTAAGTATATAATTTTCCATCACATGTCAATCAAATGTAAGGGAAACACAGGGATCTTTTAGAAGAATTTGTCAAGTCAGCGGTATGTTGTCCCTTCACTCGGTGTGTGGGAACGTTTAGACTTTTAGTCCATTCAGCAATTTTAAAGCTTCTGTTGAATTAATTAGATAGAAAAAGTAGAATGGGATCAGGAAATAAGATCGTGTTATAAAATGAAGTTAACATGGGCTAAATTGAGCTAAAAATTAAGAAATAAATTAAGTTTAAATTAAATTTTTAAATATCATTACATGCATATTACAGGAATCTATTTTGAGTCCCAATCCAAAACTTAAGATGCCTCATTCTAAATCACTTTAAAATTTCAGACACAACAGGAACATTAAATCTTATAACTTGAACATAAAGTTTTTAATGCAAAAATCAACAACATCCAATTTTTTCCAGCTTTATTAATAGCAAAAAAAAAAAAAAAATCAATACAACCAAAATTAAAACAATCACTTTGTCAAGTAAATAAATTATTAACAATAAAAACATCTTTGTGTTTCAAGATTTGAATAATATAAACTATGAAATTCTTCAACTACTTTAATTAATTACATTTATGAATTTAAATTTAATTAATTACATTATGACAGATTTCATATTTTATTTACCTAAGCAAATATTTTTTAAAAAAATTATAATTTTCCAATATTTTTTTTCAAAAAATATTTCACTTATTGTATAAAACAGGATTAAAAAAAGGAATTAGCTTTGATTTGAAAAAATATTCTCTAAAAATTATTTATAATTGAGAAGTGTAACATCAAAACTAACACATTTTTCTAATAAATAAGTCGTATTAATTATTAAAGTTACTCTTGCTTATGGACAATTGTTTGAGACAATCCGTATTTTATCTTCCAATAATTGTATTATTTATTAAAACATTTTTTCATTCACATAAGAACTGTTCTTCTTAATATTTCAAAATCCAAATTTTAGAAAGAATGCCATTCATTTCAATTAATTATATTGTATATAATATATATGCGTGTTTGTGTGTGAAACACTCAATCATAATAGCATTATTATCAGTATTCACAGTTCAAACAAACACTGATTAAAATTCTTGAGTAAATACTTCATAAAATATAGCAGTTAAGAAATATCAGTAATAGTTTTTCAAAGTAAATAAGTGCTATAATAATTTTGTAATAAAGGACAAAAGATTCCATTTTAAGTCCAACATTCTTTTTTCCTTCATATATATTTGATTTGTTAATAAAAGTGAATAGAATAAAAGGGAGTACCTAAAGTGAGTAGAATCTGAATCACTTTATCACTAAGAATTAGGAACAAGGAAGAGCATCAAATCATAATTCAAACAAAGAATGATTAAAATTCTTGAGTAAATACTGCATAAAATCCAGCAGTTAAGAAATATTAACAATAGTTGTTCAGAGTAAATAAATGCTATAATAATTATGTAATAAAAACTAAAGATTCCGTTTTATATCCAACATTTTTTTCTTTCAAATATTTATTTTATTATTACTGGTTAAGTAAAAAGAATAAAGTGAGTATCTAAAGTGAATAGAATCTGAATCACTCTTAAGAATTATAAATGAAGAAGAGCATAAAATCATCACAAACAGTTAAAAATCAAGACAGTTCAAGACCATTTGGTATATTTACAATATTTTACACACATAACATACACCTGTATATTAAAAAATTAATAATATTCAGAGGAATTTCTGAACTACTCCTATTCCCTTTAATAGAACAATTGCAACTTTAATCATACATAATCAAAGTATTGAGAAAAGGTTAGATATTTTCAAGTATTTCTAACTGATATTTTTAACAAATTTAATGCAAAAAATTATTTGCAAATGAAATATGTTCTAAAACAAATATTTTATTAAAAAAATCTGGATAAATCCAAGATTTATTATTATTTTTCTGTACCTAGACAACAAAATCTTGGACATCCCATAACATCTATATTATTACCATGTATAAAATCAACAGTATAAAAAATAAATAGAATATCTACATTTTTATTTTATAGTAGTTGCAACAGAGCAATCATTAACTGAAATACTGTGCTAAAAGAAATTCATTCAACTTCAGCAAATAAAATGCAAAAACACTGATACTTACATATACAATAGAATAGACAGACAATTTCTTTTTATTGATTAATTTCTAAAATATTTACAATCATTAAAATATTAATAAATTTTTGAAATGATTATCTTCATACAGTTTCACTGAAGGGGGGGGGGGATTTTATTAAGAAAATCGGACAAAATTTAAACTTTCTTTATAATTACTCTAAAAATATTTGAATTATATATTATTTAACAAAGTACTGCATATAATAAGACATCAAAATATTTTGAAAAATGGACTTACTTTAAATCTGTCAATGTATTGACCATATTAGAAGATTCAGTGTTTATCCCAAAGATAGTCATTTACCTGGAATGGAATTATTTCAGCTCACTTAATACAAATAACATTCAGAGAGAAAAATATCAAATTAAATTTAAAAGTTAAAAAAAAAGAAAAAAAAACCAAAAACATATAAATACTTTCTTTTTATTGATATTGGAAACAACGGAAAGAAATGCTATATTGGTTAATGAAATTATGAATGAGTCGAGGAAAAAAAAAACTTAAAACTTGACGCTAGCTCAAAGGACAAAAATAGAAATTAGAACGAAATATTTCGCAAAAGTCAAATAAAAAAAATATTATAACTACATACCCTGCAAGATTAAGTTATCCCGGAGATAAAGAAGTGCAGGAAGTTTCCTAAATGACCGTTCAAGTGTGTGTCTATTACTAAGAGATAGATATAACCTTTGATCACCAGAAATCATGTTTCTTTATCCCTTTAATTTTCCTGTTTTTATTTAACAGTAACAGACTCTCATGTCAAAACGATTGGTCATGAACTTTGTTTTGGAAGATCACTTTTGATGAAAATGAAATAGTTATAATCGATGTTAATATAAACTTTTTCTTCTTTTTTAACAATTGTCGCTCCGCAACTACAGTGAAATAAACTAGACTATTTCCTAAAACAATTGAATAAAATCCAATATTAAATAAAGAAAAAAGGTCAAAATTTTAAGATGTCATCAGTAATTCACCTTGTTTTATTGTAGATTTTTATTCAAAATGTATGCCGTCACATTCGAAAGTAATAATTTTGATTCGGTTTTGTAATAAAATGGTATCGTCACTTTTCTCATTTTATATATACTCTAGTTTAAATAAAATTATTTATAGAATTGTTCACTTTAAAACCTAATCCAAAGATTAAAAGAAAAAAAATTAAGGACTTGAAGCCAATACTGTATACTTTACCGGAATATAAATTATGGATCCAAAGGGTAAAAACTTAATTTTATGATGATCTGGACGTTTCTAAGTAGAAAAATAATGCCTGAATGCATATAAAAGGTTAATTATAATAATGATATTTCCGGCCTAGGATACTCTGGTATGATGCGAATGAAACTTGAATGGCTTTTTACAAAATGAAGTTTTATAATAACTTGTATATATCCAGCTCTTCTGTGTTCAGCATTCTTAACATATCTTCATTGTACTTATCTCTAACTTACGTCGGATCTCGATAAGACAAGATATCATTATATTGTTGGGTTCGAATGCTCAATGTTGCTTTCCATAGATAATTCTGTCACATCTTTGAAATGTTATCGATAAATACTAGGATTGAAATTATATACTTTCAAATGGTTCTCTTTCCAAGGAATTTTTCATATTAATTTCCCTTTTCTTTCATGTCTTTATTTCTTTAATAAGATTCTTGATTTTCTAAAATTATAACAAAATGAATTTGTTGAATTTCTATTTTCTGTTTTTCTAGCTTTGCCTTCTATAATAAATTTTAAACAATAGGAATAATAAAAGTTTAAAATATCTGGTCCATTCAAGAAAATCAAAAAGGTTTTGAAATTATTATATCTGGTAAAATATAATTAGATGAGATATAATTAGTTAGTTAATAATTATTATTTTTATAATTAGTTAAATGTAATCATTTGATGCACAATAAAAAACAGTTATATGCTACTTTCATTTCCGTGATGAAAAGAAGGTGGATGCCGGTTGGGAAAACTTACATTTTTTGCCTATTCTCATTCCATAAAAAACAATATTTTTTGTCATATTTTATCAGACGTTTCCAGGTCTGCTTCCCAATGCATCTGTATATCCCCGCTGTCTTGCTTATCCCTCAATCCTCAATGATTTCACTTATAAATCAACAAATTTCTATATCCTTTATTTTCTTCTTGTGATAAATGATTTTCTTGACGTAACCGTTTGATATTTAACTTATGCTCGATTCAATTCTAATTTTCATTATGTTATATTTTCAAAATTCGCGAGTGGACTAACCTGGAATCATGAGGCTCATAGAATACACAAAATAATGCATCCTATGCTTTTTCTTCTTCTTTTGAGATTCCCTAGGACATAAAAAAATTTGTCAAAGGATATTAATTTATAATTGCATGGCTGAATTCTAAGCCATTTTTTGCTGCCTGAAAAGGCTGAAGAGATTTAAAATAAAACAAAATCAGTTTAGAATTCTAGATTATCTTAAGCTAAAAATCATAAGTTGTCTCTTATTTTTACTATTCTTATACCTTTCAATTGATGGCTTCAAGTATGAATACCATAGCATTACCTCTAGACCTGGTTTGGAATAAATGCTAATAACGATTCAAAATAAATTCCTTGAAATTTTTATATATTTGTCTTGGTGACTTGTGAAGTTTCTCGAGCTTGATTTAGCTTACTTCTATTAACGTCCCTTTTTAAAGCAATGTTAGAATTATTTTAAGATGGACCTCACAATTTTGTACTGCATTCTGATGATACTAACATCGCTTCAGCTGGTAATCTTCTCTTCAGACTTTCGCGCCACATCAATGGACGGCACTCATTTCCGATGGATTTAGCGTGCATTGGGCTTTCTTGCATGCAGGTTCGTTGATGAAATTGGATCTCGGAATTGGAAGAGAAAAGGGATATCGGGAAGGGAAGAGGGAAGAGAAAAGAGAAAGGGGAAAGTAGAATATAAATCAAACTATGAACTTTAAGGATCTTCTCAATCAGTCTCAAAATAATGAGGAACAAATTTAATTCATATTTATTATATTTCGTTTGTTAAAAATTATGCTGCTATATTTACATACGTTTTCATTATTTTCTAATGTACTACAAGTAAAAATCAACATATTTAATTGCGAGAGAGTTTTTTTTATCAATTTTCCATGGACCATAAAAGAGATAATAACTAAGAGAATATAAAGAATTCATTACCAAAGATATATATAAAAATATGATTATATTTTGAAATAATTGCCGTGAAGATTCAGGCATTTTTCATATCTGTGAACCAAATTCATAGTCAACTCTTCGAGGAGCGTTGTCGCCAGTCGTGGAGATGGGTCTGAACGTTTCCTTGAAACTCTTCGTTAATCTGATAACTCTGACTTCCAAGCCATTTCTTCATAATAATCGTTCGGCTCTAAGCCGCATTCTCTATGAAAAGGGACAAAGACACAAGTCCGGACATTACTATGATTATCTGGATTGTACCCAATTAAATGCAGATTACAGTTTATCGAAAATAAGTATATACACTGTAAGGTAGACGCACCTCAAGTAATGTCCAAGGAATTTATGAGAAGATAAGATAGCAGTGAATAGCACGTGTCCACTCCAATTCGGTTGGTAATTGGTCACGGGAATAACAATGATGCCTCTTCGCCGTCCATACACCGGGGTTACCTAAAGCATGGTTCACACGAAGCCAACTATTGCGAGCAATGGAAAGTCACTCCTAGTTCAGGAAGATTAAGTGACCGCAATGGGACAATGGCAAATAATTGTCCCGATGAGATAACCGTTTTTAGTAACCATGTTTCTCTGTTATTTTAAATGACATATTAACGTTCCGTTTACAAATGGGGATGAATAATTTCTTGGTACAACCATTGTTTTGTTGAACTCATATCTCGTTTTAACCTACATGAAGGTTACTGCGAACAAATCAGCCAAAATTAAATCATATTTAAATAAAGAGCATGATATTTGAACAAGCACCTGATTCTCCAAACTTCTTTCGCAAACCACCATGAAAACTTTTGATTTATGGTAGAAGATTTAGCCGGCATATAATATCTAAAAGAAACCAAAATATCCCCTTAAAGCCAATACTTTAATAGAAAAACTAAAGAGTGCTTTTTCCTCTTTTAATCATTGAAAAATTAATATTCATCATCTATTTAGATGTGATGGAGAATTATCAATCTCATTCGCCCTCATCTAATATATAAAAATTAATTCTTGTTTGTTCTTATTTTATGCACTGCTGTACCGTTCATCTGATTGCGATAAAACTTTTCCAAACACGAAGGTTATAGGCATGATATAATTATTAGAATTTATTTTGAATACAATAATATTTTGAAACAAATCATCTGATACGTTTCTATGTTTCAATATGATTTTAAAATATACATAAAGGCAAAAGACAAAAAGTAAACGGCAAACGGCACATATCATTCGGAGCAAACAAAATAAAATTATTATCATCTGTGCAATCAATTACGAGTGAAATGAAATCAAAAATATTTAGTGCAAGCGCTAATTTTTTTTCTATTCATTAATGAATAGTCATCTTTACAAGATATTATCATTCAGAGTGCACACTATTTTGGCTGTGACCAACCGCACATATTGTTCAGAGTTTATCTCACACATACAAAATAGAATTATTGTTATCGATGTCGATCAAGGTAAGTTAGATATAATAGAAATTTTCCAGTGCAAACAGTAATTTCTCTAACGATATTTTGGTTATACAAACATTCATCACTTAGTAGATTTACCAGCACTTCATATAGAAATAAGCGAATTCGAGCTTCTCAAACAAACGAGGAACGACAGGCGAAAAATGCAGCAGATCGTTTACGAATTGCAAATTCACTCGTTTGAGAATTTCAAGATCAACGTTTATGTGCCACCCGATCACGCGCATCAGAATCAGAAGACCAATATGAGGCAAGAATCGAGGCAACTGTTCTTAACAGAAAGTCGAATGGAAAATATGTGCTCATTCCACGCATTCCCATTATTCCCACCGACATACCTTTTGATTTCAAACGACTGCAGTTCTCTATTCGACTTGCATTCTCAATTACCATCAACAATACGCAAGGTCAATCACTTCAAGTGTGTGGATTGAACCTAGAAAATCCGTGTTTTACACGGGGCTATTTATAAGTTGGATGGTCACAAGTCAAACAGTCAAGAAATTTATTTGTTTTTGCTGAAGACAGAGAAACAATATATATATACATATTGTCTGTCCTAAAACACTTGAATAATAGAGTGAAAAAATAGAATAAATATTATTTATACTTCTCCTTTATATATCATGCAATTTCAGAGAATGTATTCATTACCGACTATAAAATAAATGTAATTCTATCATTCCTAATTAAACAAGATAGCTATTTCAAATTTCAAACGATATTGCCAAATTATTTCTTTTGTGGCAGTAACGCGCCGGGTATCAACTAGTTTACTATCAAAACTTCCATCACGAATGTCTAAATAAAGTAGAACATAACGATAATACAGTTAGAAAATAAGAGATGACGCCCTATGAGAAAGTAAATCAAACATGTGACAACTCTAAATAAAAATATAAAAATAAAATCATTTGATAGAGCGACTGTGCGTTTTTAAAAAACAATTTCGCTGAATCTAAACTGGAGAGAGATCATCAGTAAAATCAAATCCTGAACACGGGAACATTCGAATTCGTAACAGATATTCTATCACTATCGTCCTCCATATAACTTAAAGAAAAGCAAAGATTTCTAATATAATACTTGTTTATTAAAATTTGAATAGTAACAGATTATATTATTTTTCGTCCAAGATAACTTTATCTTTCCTCTTTTGTCTCAAAAATACTTTTTCTGATATACATCGAGCAAATCCTTCCTCATTCATTATCATAATGCAGATCTGATTTTATCCGTTTGGGATAAACAAAGATTCTTTTGACCTTAATTTTTCGATCTTGACGAACAAAATGCCTTTTTATTTTGAATTATTAGCAATCTTCTTACTGAGAACCGAAATCTTTGTGACCTTGAAAAAGTTGCACTTTTAAAATTTCCATTTGTTTCAAATTAATTAATAAAAAATATTTATTAACATCGTCATGATTTCATCAAGATTTCCTCAAATCCTATGCAAATCAAACCAAAAGAAAAAAATGCATGAAAGGCAGATTTTATAAATGATATCAAATGACATCACAGCTCGAAAAAAGTTAAATATTGGATTTTTCTTTTTAATTGGGCAGATTTCTTTGTTCCAGGTTTGTAATAGAAATTATTGATTTGTCGAAATAAATGTTTTAATAGTCTTTCTATGAAATGACATTCGATGTTGATTAGAATTGTATAGAATGAATTAAAAGATTGAAACATTTAAATGTCCTCTCAAAACATTTAGTTAAATACCTTTAAATTGTAAAATCATATGAAAACTGTAACCATAGATAGCTATTCCTATTTGCTTGAAGGTATAAGGATAAATTTGAATGACCGGACACCACTGCAGCATTGACGGGAACTGAGGTTGAATCCTAAGAGTCATCACCAGCCGCAGTACAACCGCCTTTGAGGAGGCACGTCCCCTCATCGAAAGGGGGTTGTTGACTCCATACCATTTCAGTATCCACTAGGCAAGCAGTAACTAAGCACAGTACTGCAATCTTCTCATCCCCATGCCTGAGGTGCCGCTCCTGAAGTATGAAAACCATAAGACATTTTAATGTTGTTTACTTTCGGCGACCATCCTTCCTTTTTTTAAAAAATAAGACATATTTGAATGACAAGTTAAGTGGAAGTGCATAATTATGCAGTTTGTGGAAAGAACATCCTGGTTCTTTTCCTGAATGATAAGTCTTTAAGTGTGGATTTTGATACAAGAAATTTATTAATTTTTCAGCAACAACAAATATTTCTGTTCAGTTTCTCAACGCAACAATTCATTTAGATTTCGGTTGCTTAACTTCAATGATAAAACTTCTCTTCCCATTTTATTGTATATTATCAGTTTTCTTTATCGCATTTTTCTGTGAGAACAATAAGAATACTTCGCTATTTTTAGGCCATTTATCGCATATGATTTTTTTTTAATTCTTTGCCACTCGAAAATATTTATATGTCTTAACATTTTAAGATATATTTAGCTTCAGTGCAGATATACATATACTGCATCTTGAATATTAACTTTTTTTCCACTTGTGCAGAATATTATTTTTCTTTGGACCAGAGAGAGTGGTGCAGCTGTGTAAAGCAGGGAGTGGCCAGCAACAACTATAACAAAAAGGAATACCTTTGTAATTTTTCTATTTGTTATCGTATCCTCACAAAATTGGTGTCGATGGAAATGATTCTAGACATCAGGTTTGTCCTAATTGACAAATTAATTAACCAATTTAATTAACTACTCTTTTGAAATTTTTTCATTACGGAAAACGAAACTCTTTATTAATTAGATCCAAACGATTTAAGAATTAAGAATGAGATTTAAGATTAAGATTAGATTTAAGAATGCGTATAAAATTCATTTCAAATTCGCGACAGTTCTTTACTTTTATATACTTTTTGTCTACTGAAGATTCAGCTTAAAAAAATAGCACACTCACTTGGGACTATGTATTAAGAAACTCTCAACATGTTTATCTTTTAAAAAAAAATTTCTTGTCATTCGCAAATATTTATGAAGAATAATTAACGCTATTCAGATTTATCTTTCATACTAGCAGGATTTTTTAAATTATAACTATCGTATTGTTTCTATTTAAATATTCCATTACTTTTCAAATCTATTCACCATTCAGCCTCCTTGTTTGATCCCTCTCTAAGAAATTGACAGCCATCAATTTTTATAGCAAATGAGAGGGCTACGGTGGCGTGGTGGTAAGGCCCCGGCTTTGGAACCGGGGAGCGTCAGATTCGAGACACAATTCCGCGAAGAGAAGCTGTGTAAGTGGGTCGGGTGCACATTAAATCCGTCGGGGCCAAACATCCTCCCGCTGGTGTGGAAGTTTGAAGAGGGGGTAACAGCGCAAGTGTCTTCCTCGTCGTTAAAAATTAAGAAATCCGTCCCAAAATAGCCCTAGTGTTGCTCTTAAACGGGATGTTAATATAATTAAACTAATTATGGCATGTGAATTACGCTGTTTAGCCCCCTTTTATTATATATCTGGTTGATGAAATGTAAATATTATAAAGACATTCTAAGCCAAAGAAATTATCAGTGGTTATTAAAAGGAGGGAATTTTATTTATAGGCTGAAACGATTGTAAATAGAATAGGAAATTTATTAAATTTTATAGAGTAATTTTATTATAATAAAAGTATTACACGGTTAATTTTATAAAGAATTCGACAATATTTAAATTATTTCAAAGATGTAAGATAATACTAAAAGTTTAAGGTTTTTATTATAAAATTTCCTTTTACAAAAATATTGAGGAAGCAAAAATTGATTCGTAAGATGAAATTTTACTTTATTTGGTAAAAAAAAAAAAAAAAAAAAATGCACGAGGCTAGTATTTATAGTGATGAAGTTAAGTTTAGTTGTATATTAACATTTCGTTTTTAAAGCAACGCTAAGGCTATTTTGGGACGACCTCGTCATTTTGAACCTTGGTCAGATGACGAGGACGACACCTGGGCTGGCATCCTCTTTCCAAGCATCCACACCACACCAGCTAGAGCACGTTTGTCTCCGACGGATTTCGTGTGCACCAGAACCTCTTACACGACAGTTCTTCGGTGAAATCTGGTTTCGAGCCTGAAACCCTCTATTTCTGAAACCTTACCACCAGGCCACCGCGGCCCCTTATAGTGATGAAAAAATATTTGGAATAAGCATTTTTTTTATCTGTTCTTATACGCATAATAAAGAGTGAAAGACTAGAAATTGAATTCTATATTTTAATGGATCTTCCACATTTCAAACCACCTTGAGTTATAAAAAAATCCATAGTTGGAATTTCACAGTTCAGTCCATAATATTAATAAATTAAAAATGGAACGCATTAGGAGGCTGAAATTTATTATGCAGTTTTGCAATCAAAACCATTAATTTAAATCAGAATTTTGCAAGAAATCTATCTATCTGTTTAAATGCATGCGAACGTGATAAAAAAGAAACCAGATGGATGAAATTCTGTACAGAACGGACATTGTAATCTTCAGACTTGTAAATATCCGTGTCAAATTTTAAGATTCCAGCTCAATCAAAAGATAGTGTCTGTCTGTCTTTCTATTCCGCAGTTTTCAAATGCAATTACTCAGGAACACAGTACTCTATAAATGCAAAATTCGTCGTGTAGTTTGGGCATGGTTTGGTTTGGTTTAGTTATATTAACGTCCCGTTTGAAGCAACACTAGGGCTATTTTGGGACGGACCTCGTAATTTTGAACCGCGGTCAGATGACGAGGACGACACCTGAGCTGCGATATCAGGATTATATAAAAGTGCATCAAATTTGAATTGAAATTTCAAATGCATTTTTAAATACATTTAAATCATGTGAATCGAATATCACAAATTTATAAAAATTAACTTATAGAATTAGGTTTGAAATTTCATTGATATCAATTTATTCTCCGCGTATGACTGTAGAAGCAATTGAGCTTTAAGGAATCAAACTACAACATGAAATAAACCAGCGGGTTAGACCACTTCAAAACTTCCTCTCTTATCTTTCTCTCATAAAGATACTGTCCCTCGTTTTAGTTTAGTTATATAAACGTTCAGTTTTTTTTAAAGCAATACTAGGGCTATCTTGGGACGGACCTCATAATTTTGAACCGCGGTCAGAATACGTGGACGACACTTGAGCTGGCACCCACTTTCCAAACTTCCACGCCACACCAACTGAAGGACGTTTGGCCCCCACGGATTTGATGAGTGCCAGATCCGTTTACACGACGATTCTTCTGTGCAATCGGGTCTCGAACCTGAAACTCTTTAGTTCCAACGCCGAGACTTTACCACCAAGCCACCACTTCCCAGATTTTGCCCATCCCTTATCCCACATAAAATTATAGAATACAAGCCATGAATGCTCAAGCTTTTATTTTGAGAGTTGTCTGCTTCATAATGCAATCAGAGGAAACCGTACTTGAATATAAATTATTATATTATATGGCATCGGCTAAAAGTAGTTAAGAAATATCAATCTTTGACATGAGTCTAGCTGGAGATCTTTGGCGATTAATCACTGGTTTGCGGTTATTCAAGATTCTCAAATGTCACGGACACCAGAACATAGAATATATTTTTAATTCTTATTTTCCTGACCAATGAAAACCATCATTTAGCACAGAACTACAAATGCAGTTACAAGATAATCAACCCATAGAAGGATTTGGATCCAATTTTGATAGGTCTATATTTGAGATGCTATACTTATATACCAAATTTTATTTATTTAGCTCATTTCGATTTGCTTTTCTTTTTGTTGCAGTTTCATGTACTCGGACAGCCAAGCAGACAAACGTCTTTTCAATAAATTTCGAAATTCGATAGAAATCTACAAATTCTGTATAAAGTTCATTTACCAAATCCGATCTATCGAGCTGAAAGCGTTTATGAATTATTGTCTTCACAGCAATTTTTAGAACATTCTTTTCGAACTCAGGAAAAACGTTGTGATTCGTTAAAAACAATCTAAAGTTTAAATTTTTTGACTATCGCAATATTTTTTATTTTCGTATCTGAGAAAGAAATTATCATAGATAGCCTAAAGGGGAAAATGTCGTTTCCGATTTATATGCATCAAAGTCAATTGATTAAAATTTTAATTATCAACAAAGTCTAGCTTGTGTAATAAACAATGGGATTTTCTCTATTTGGCTAAAAATAAAGCGACTCTACATTAAAAAAAATGAAGAAGCAAAGTCTGGAATATGCCTTCCTTTATTTATCTACTTAAATATTTCATTAATAAATTATTAGAAATTATTACACCATGGTATTATGAAATTCAACAAAATATTTTTTCAAATATCATTAATTATCTTTTCCTCAGATATCTGTACCCGCTCTTTGTTTAATTGATTTAAATATTTAAATATTTTTTTAGATATATTCAGAAGCTATTATATATATTAAAAAATTGTTTTTCATGCCATTACGAAATTTAAGTCAGTTTGATTACCGTGTTTTTTTTTTCTTTTCTTCTGATTACTCCTTTTTCCAATAAATAAATAAAATGGGAGAAATAACTGACATCCAAACAAAGACATTTAAGATTTTTACTAGACGGAGTGAAACTTGCTTGTAAATGAATAAAATGGTTAAAAATTGATTTATTATTTTTCTTGAATACGAGTAACAACACGATGGGAACTAAATCATTTCAAATATATTAATAGATTTTTTCAATATAAATGGCTGCACCAAAAAAAGTGCCTCTAATTGATTAATATAATGCACAATTTTATACAAATCTACAGCTTCAGATACTCATCTAGCTTTTTGCATCAATTGCATGAATCATCGTGCTCCCAAAAATACAGAGAAATAAACAGACAGTTAAAAAAAAACGAATTCGATGAAGACTAAATTGTGTAAATTCATTAAATCATGAAACAATGTAATGGTTACAATATTTTTTCCCCTTGTAAATTCGTATAAC
This sequence comes from Argiope aurantia, assembly GCA_026543865.1. NCBI lineage: Eukaryota > Metazoa > Arthropoda > Arachnida > Araneae > Araneidae > Argiope > Argiope aurantia. The sequence continues at coordinate 30,908 of JAPMOR010089528.1, read as the reverse complement.
AGAAATATAAAAAGAAAAAAAAATAATGCGTAGAAGAATGAAAAATATTTATTTTTCTCTCTCTTTTAGCTCAACACCTATTTTCTGATTCTTATTTTTCTCATATATTCGGCTGGGAAGATTGAGTTCATAGAAACAGAACATGTTCTTGAAAGAAATTATCGATGACAATTTAAAGAGGAAGTATTCAGTATTCACTTTGTGATTACATAATGGTTTCCTTATAGAAATCACATGCTTGAAGACGGGAAAGCTTCGAAGCCCCGAAGTTATTTTGTGCAGACAGGTTTCTATTTTAAAACTGTCATTACTACACAAGAAAGCGTTTTTCATATCCATGGATTTCATGCTTTTTTAAAAATTTCTATTTGCACACTATTATTGCTTGAGGCATATTTTGTTCTAAAAGGGAGTTACTAAAAGGTAATTAAGAAATTGTTATCACATGATAACTTTTTTCCTTCACAAAAAGGATTTAAAAATGATTTCCGGATATGCCATTCGATTCTTTTCCTCATTTGACTGCATGTTTCATTCATTATAGAAGGAAAACTCGACACTCGTTTTATTGTTTCCCGTTTTAAATCAATGATTATATGGGAAAATTTGAAAGAAAATTACTCAAAAATGAAAGTGGAAGAATAGTTTTAGACGCAAATATGCTTAAGATGTTAATCTGAATCTTTTATGAGAATTCAACTGTTTTAAATATCTTCGGAGTAAATAAAATTTTCTTAATTTGCCTTTGTTTATTATTATTATGAATTTTAAAATATTTTATTACAAAATGGTTTTCTGTTAAATAAAAAAACATTATAAGTTTTAAAAATTTATAAAATCGTATTTCTGTTTTTGTGATGAACTTTAGAACGTATGTTTAAAAATTATATACACATTCACGTTGTGATGGAATGATTACTGTTTGGAGTTTCGTAATTTGAGTTAATTTCAATAAATTCCGAAAGAAATTAAATTGTTTATTATTTGTATTAATATTTGTTATTTCCACTTCAGCATTATTTTACAACTAACGAAGTAAAGCTTTAAATTTAGAAAAAAAATACCTTTCATGAATTGAATGTAGCATATATGCATACGCGCAGGTAGAAAATATCTTAATCTCTTTAAATAATCAATGAACACTTGAGTACTCCAGGAGTCCTGGAGTAATTTTCATTTTCAAGTGTCCTGGAGTAATTTTCATTACTCCAGGACACTTGATACGTAATTAAATGGAAATCAACAGTTCCGTGGTTCGAATCTTAATCAGGTTATTTCTTCATTGCGATCTCCAGACACAGTTTGAAAGTAAAACAAGAAAGCTATAGATTTTGAATAATTGAAGTTAAGAAATGTTAATCAGTAGAGTGAGTGTCTCCATAACACGAGGCCACAGGCGTAAAAATAATTCGAATCAACTCCTTAGAAAACTCCATTCGTAATCAAAATATGACATAAAAAGTTTTTAATTTTAAGTCTATACTTATTTTCAAATATTAATTATTAATATGAAGTTCTTATATTGTTATTAGTTAAATCTTTAATTTATATTTTCCCTCATTTTTACTACAAATATATTTTATTATTGACAAAATATATATCCATTTTTTAAGATATACTTATAAAACAGATAAAAAAAAATCACAATACCTTTCTAGTCATTTATCTTTATTACTTCAATCTGATTGATTTTTTTTAATATAAAAAAATAATAAAGTGACAACTTTTGGTCTTTCTGCATGGATTGAGCGCAATAGTATAAAAGTTTTGTATTAAATATGAGTAGAAGTTGAAAATTTTTAGTTAAAGAATAAAGATATATTGGTAATTTAACCAATTAAAGACTGAGAGAGGAATTTATTATTCATCAACTTATTTTAGAATTCTAGTAAATTTTCTATAAATTGCGGACGATAAAGTAAAATTTTTTATATTCTTTCTGAACTTCTAGCTGGAATAAACGGTGCAAACTTTTTTTCTAATAATAAATATTCTATTTTTAAAAAAAACAGACAAAAAATGAGAATAATAAAATTATTCCTCTTGTAAGGATTCCTTTTAGCGCTCAAGAAGGCCCAAATAAGTAAAAAAGTTTCCCCTATATCATTATTTTTTTTTAGAAAAGATTTTTTTTTGTAATTTTAAATGAATTGTAAATAAAAACAAAGAGAAAAAGACTTTTAAAAATATAGTACACTTATACAAAAATAAGCAAATTAGAATCATTCTACATTGAAACCGTTTACACTCCAAAGACCAGTACGAGGCATGTTTATACATAAGTGAATGCAAGGATTCCTTTTAGGGTTCAGGAAACTCAAAAATGTGATGAGAATTCTGTTATAATTTCTAACAATAAATGCAAGAGTATATGTTACTATACTACTTTTATAGTAATTATTATCTAACAAGAATGTAAAAGCAGTGCTTTCCTCAGAATCTTGACACAGACTCGACATAGAAGGGAAAAATTTAATATATAAATCAGAGAATAAAGCCAGAACAGTAATAGTAAAATCTTCCCTTGATCAACTTCTAAAATATTTTTAGTATCATGTGTATAGAATTAATTTCTCTCAGAATTTATAATTATTTGTATATTATTAAAACTATTTATTGTAACTTCACTGTTTAGGTTATATTGCAATTATTTATTTTCATTTTATGTTTAGATTTTACGTGCATATAATTCATTTGCTGCATTTCTATTTATTTACTTTTTTAATAGTACTTTCTGTAATCTTGATATTTGAAGAACGGCATAATGTTGATATCAACTCTATCGTAATTCGTAGAATTAGTTTGTGTGTGTTTAAATCGCAGTGATGCGATTCCTATCGATATTACTGATATCTGTGTTTTCATATTGTTCAAATATTCTTCCTTGCGTAGTAACATGGAGCCATGGCGCTTTTTTTAGTGTCTCACCTTTTTTTTTTTTTTTTTTATGATTTTTTTAAAATATTTTAACAATCTGCTGCTATCAAAAAAAAAAAAAAAAAAAAAAAAAAACGGCATCAGCAACCATAAAATATAGTGGTATTCGAAATTTTAGTTTATTCACATATTTCCTGACATAGAAAGTAAAATCAAATGACATTTTCGAGTGGCAATTAAAAAAATGAGAAATGAGAACAAAAAAGTAAATTTAACTTCGGAGATAGATGTAAAATTAATTATTAATAAGCATTAAAATTCTACTTTTAAAATAGTAATAAAAGAAATACCGACAAATAATTACAATAGAAATCGAAGAAAAAATCTTGTGAATACAAAAATAAATGTTGTAATATTCTAAAAAAATACTAAAATGTCACTTTTTTGTTTTTAATTTGGAAAACGTCCATGTATTTTTTTTTCTTATTTTATGCTTAAAATTGCAGAAGTGAGATTATGATTTCTGTAGTTTTTAAGAAAAACTGTCTCCTGAAGAGTTTTAAAGAAGATGGGAAGGGGGATCTTTCGCCGTTTGCTATACAAATTGGTAGAATGAGCGGGAAATTTACGGGATTGCATATAATCTGCAAGTTATTTATATATATTAGTAGGATTCATATATATATATTCATATATTCAGTGAAATGGCGTACTTCTTTCTTGAAATTACGGTCTTTTTATAAATAATCTTCATAGCATCTTTGATGCAGAAGGTTAAAAAAAGCATTTCCACTATTAATAAAAGACTTATTCAAAGTATATATTTATCTTTTCTATGTTATTACTGAAATTACCTTTTAAGAAAGAGCCATTCTATGTATTAACTAATAAAAAAAACTATAAAATTAATCTCACTATAAAATTAATTTAAACAAATTTAATAAATAGTTAAATAACTTTCAGGTTTGGATTTTGAATAGTATTAAAAAAACTTTAATAAATCCGATGAGTTAAATATGATAATATTATCTATATTTGTTGATCCCATACAAATTACTAAAAATTAAAAGCTTTTCAAACAAAAATAAAAAACAATTAATTTAATTTTGTTAAATTTAATAACAGAAAAGGAATTCCATCTAAGGGAATCGTATTCCCCAAATATTCTATTTAATCAGTATCAATAAATGATAGATAGAAAATAATTAATAAGAAAAAGGTTTTTTCCCTTCATTTACTAAAAAAAGCTAGAAGTTTCTTTTTTATATCTTATGCATAAAATAAGTTAAAAGTTCTTGATGTTAATCATAATAAAACGCATAAAAATATTGTATCATTTAATTGCATTTTTTTTTTGACAAATGTTTTATCTGGTCGACTAAACGTCCCTCCCTCCCCAGTTCAATTCTTCTGAATTCCCACAGAATTAGTATAAGAAACCACATATCATTGGCCACGGTGTATTTTCTGTTCATAAAAGGCGTTTCTTTGACCAAAGTTCGATTTGTCAGTGTAACACCGAAGAAGGATCTATAAATCACGTGATCAAAGTCTGTCCACTATAGCGAGAACACAGACTCAGATGGTCAAGAAACTGGATGTCTCTTGAAGTCGTAGAACTCATAAAAATTCCAGTCATTAAATTTCCTATTAGGGACATTTTGTCAATTTTTTTGTATTTAGCTCTCTTTTAATGTAAAAAGTTTACACTCATTTAATGCATTTTTAATGCTTCACAACTTAATATGTAATGTAGAATATTATGGTTTATTTTTTCCTGCTTTTTTTTATGTGCCAATTTGCTGAGAAAAGTTTAAATTCTCTATAGGTTTCTTTATTGTTTGCAAAGGCCCAGTGTCACTAAGTTTATTTTGTTCCTTCGTGCTAGATGTTGTTGCTCGTCGGTGGCCTCAACAAATTTCCCGCATGGCCTCTGACTAGGTCGGGATATCGCACACGCACAGTATATATCAAATCTGTAAAAAACCGTTGAACGTCCTAAATCGCCTCAGACCAACAATATGGACAGGGCCGCTGTAGCTGATTAATTTTTGCTGTTGTTTTTCCTACGCAATAAGATTTACGTGTGTTATCATTTTTGGTTCCATTTGTAAGTTTAAAAAATGGGAATTTTCTAGAATATGAATTATTTCTGTTACTTCGTACCATTCATAAAAGTCCAAATGAATCTGAATTGGAGAAAAATATTAAATTTCTTTTATGCGACGCCGCCTGAAAAAAAAAGCCGAAATAGGATTTTTCTTAGTAATTAATGAAAGTTTTGAGAGTTTAAAAACAAAACAATGGAGTTGACAATCTTTTTTGCCGGGTTTACATTCAGACAGTTATAAAACGGTAAGTAGGCAGTGCATGCGTAGAAAGGGGCTGATTTATGTTTGCAATTATTTCATAAGATAAATTCAAGCATTCCATACTTGGCTATAAATTGTCGTTTTGGCGTCCCTGAATTTTTTTTCACTGCATATCGTATTAAAATGATGAATATTTACACACAAAATATGATAAAATAACAAAAAAAAAGGCCAACATAACTAAATCTGGAAAACTTTGAAAAAGAAATGGCGAATAAAGTTTTTGAAATAAAGCACAATCTCACATCAGAAAGAACAAAGGGCCACAAATGTTCGAATCAATCTACGATAAGTGATCCTTTTTTTTAAGCCATAAAAAACCCCGCAAAATTCTACAAACGCACGCGCAGTACGAAAAAATTGACCGAATAGCATTTTTCAACTTTTTGCGCAAGCGCTGCCTACTTGTCTTATAATAACTGGCCGAGTGTAGGATCTTCAGAAATTATTCCGTGCAAATTGAATGCTTTGAAATGAAAGTTTTGTAATGTTATATTGTGAATATGAATATGTTATGAATGAAAATGAAAATTAAAGAGACGTTATATTCTGAAATTATAGCCGGTAAAGTTGCTTTAAATTATTTCATAAAGGAAATAAAATTTATAAGTTAATAATTTACAATAAGACAATTTCTTGACATTTTGAAAAATTGTATACCTGAAGCATAATTAGTGAGCCTTAGTTCAATTTTTATAAATATTTTTTTTATTGAGAACTGCGTTTCGAAAAAAGAAAATGAAAAAAAAAACTTGTTATATATATATATATATTGAACAAATAAAAAATTTTCAGAAAAAAAAGTCTTTATAATTTTTTTTCAATAAAAGTTGTTAATAGATGATACCATTTGTTAAGTAAAAATATATTAACCCTACACATATGTCACATTAACTAAGAATTACGATCATTTAAAAACAAGTAATATATAAAACAAAATTTTTTAAGTCAATTCCTATTTAGGCAAACAAATTTTTTTTAGTTACTTTTTATTAAGTAATTACAAAATTGATGACAAACTTGGGACATGGCGACGGATTTGGCGACCAAATAGAAATTACTGGACAAATTTGATTAATTAATTAATATGCGGAAAAAAACTGTACTAACATCAAGTGTCATCCACTACAAGTTTAAAAATATATATTTGAACTTGA
>JAPMOR010089528.1:0-24402 GCA_026543865.1 Argiope aurantia | reverse complement strand
GAAGCTTAAACCGTGCTTTTGGTACAGTCGCTTGTCTAATAACACAATATGCCCTCTAAATGAGAGGCTGGATGGAGCGGTGCACCTCACACGCCCAAACTGTTATTAGCCAATTAGCATTCAGTGCCAAACTGACATCTGTTGACTCATTTCAGAACTTGAAAGTTTTGTTACTTTTTTTTTTTAAGTTCCGACTTTATAACTTTCATATTCAATTTATAAAATGTCTATTTTCCAGATTTCAAAAATAATAAAATTATTTAAGTAAAAACTGCAAATTTGATTTTTATTGTTTTAAATTCCTATTCTTGTCTTAAATTTATGCTTTAAATTTATTTATTACTTGTTTTTCCTATTCAGCTTCATATTAAAGATGTAAGAAATTTATCTTCAGGAGACTTTCACAAACTTTTAAAGAAGTCAAAAACATTGATGATATTATATCCTAGTATAAATGTTTGAAAAAGCATATATTTTTAAATAAATTTTTTCGTATTTAGTCTATCTGATGAAAATAAACAGAAATAAATCAAGTGTTTGATAAGTTCCATTCATAAATTTATGAAAATTATGCATTCAGCACTTTAAAAGCTGAAATCCCTAAAGGTAAAACATAATACTAAGTGGAAAAAAGGTAAAAATCATATGTTTTAGCTATGATTAATATTTTTTATGTCACTCCCAATTTTTTGAAAACTGAATAGAGCAACCAGAACTAAAAATGATTAAGAAGTGTTTTAGGTCGTCCTCCATCTGTATGTTATGTTCCAAAAGAATGTTAAGAATCTCAAATTAAATCTAGAAGGCCTCTCCCAGTAAATTTCTAGGTCTCCTGGGAGTCTATATAAGCACTTGTGTACATTAAATTTTTTTTCCCTCACAAATTTTTTTTTAAAGATAAACTCTATAAATCCTTAATTATTCCTATTATCCTTAATAATTATAATATAATCCTTAATAATTAATCCTAATAATTAATAATTATAATCCTTAATTATTCCTTAATACCCTATAGGATATTAATAAATAAATTAGCATTTTGTCCGATCAACTCTATTCAGTTATAAAACTGAAGTTAGTATTGATATAAAAACTATTTTTTGAAACATTAGCTTAAAAAACTTTTAAATATTATGGAAAAATATTTGAAGAACTAAATATGTCACTATATCATTTAAAAATTACCACTGTTTAATTTCTTTAGTCTAGCTACACCACAAAAATTCCAATTTTAAAGAATATATTAACTGATCATATATAATATCAATATAAACTCCTTCAAAGAAAAAAAATAATTATCACTTTAATTGGAAGAAATGTTACATATTTCTTTCTTTCTTTCTTCCTTTTTTGTAGAATAAGGGCAACATACCACTTCCATATAAAATTGAATTAAAAAAGTATTCAAATTAAAATAGCGGCTAAAATGATATGTTCATACGCAATTAATTTGCAATAAAATTAAATGTGAGTATAAAGCATTCTAAAATTATTTATTTTGATTGCACGAAAATCCTTCGATACTTTTATGACTCACTAATAGAATTGGTCAATATTAAATTTTCGAAGTATAATAAGATTTAAACTGGAATGTTAAAGGGCCATTAGTAATAGAACTAAAGTAACTAATGGAATTAAGAATCAATAAATTTCAGTAAATGAAAAAAAAAACTTTTTATTTTACTTTGAAATATTAATCTAACAAAATGTTTCTATTAAACAAAACAATGAGGAATTTTGTTTCGCTCCCAATTCTACTAATGAAAGTTTAACTCTGAATGCTGATTGGCAGATAACATTTTTTGCGTGTAAAGTGAACCACTCTTTCTAGCCGCTCACTTTTGTTCGTTCTCAATTCTACTATTGAAAGTTTAACTCTGAATGCTGATTGGCTGATAACATTTTGGACGTGTAAGGCGAACCGCTCTATCTAGCCGCTTTCGCCCGCTAATAGGAATAACATTATTCAAAAAGAAACTCGATAATTTTAAAACTATCGATAGTTTTTTCGTATTGCTATCGATTATAGTATTTCGTAAATTCGAAACTCCATATTGCTTTTACTATATCGATATGTATCCATTGTAATATTCAAATTAAAGCAGAGCGCCAACTTTTATGATGTTTCTATTGTTGTAATGCAATTTTTTCCCACCTGGTCTTATAACTGAGATTTTAGCATTGTGACTGTCAAAGAAAACGTGAGTAAATTTATTACCCTAATCATTTCTCTTTATACATTTTTATAATAAGATTTGACAATTGTAAATGTGAATAATCTTGCTCATGCAAAATGTGTTTTTAAAATATTAATATCCCCTTCAAAAAAATCTATAATCTTGCAAGATATACTTATAATAAAATTTAAATAATGGAATGAATGTTGTGAGAATACAGTTTGTAAATCGAAAGAAGTTTGTAGGTCATCTTGATTTTCAACTGTTTCTGTGAAATAAAATGTTCCTTAAATTTATAATCTTTTGTTTAATATTAAAAGTTTTATTTAAATATTTGTTGTAGACAGTTTAGTTCATGTTGGATAAAAGATTTATTTGTGAAATTTGGTCAGAATTTAAATAATAATGATATAAAAAATTCGGAGGATATGTCAACTACGTGTTTTGCCCAAAAGTGTAAAAATCTGTAGTTTTGTAGACTGTTAGAAGTTTCACCGAAAGGAAGCACTGATTATTTGCTTTAGTAGGAATAATGTACCATTAAGAAAGATTATGTAAAAATGACAAAAGCAGATATGCATTTTGAATATATTTTTTTGATTTAAAAAATCATATAGTTTGATAATGTACTGTCGTATGACAATTCATCTGTATGAAGTAATGTACAATAATATGGTCTTGTTAAAATTTTTCTCCTTGTGTGTTGAAAAAAATAGTAGGGCTGTTTCAGTACAATTTAGCTTTCAATTGTTTATCAATATTCTGTTTTATTCATTAAATACCATTGTTTCCTTTTGGAATACCTTTTTTAAAAATTTATTTCTACCTATGCAACAGCTTTCGTTGTCGATTCTCCACAATGAATATTGGCACTAATAGAATTGGTTAATATTCAAGCTTGGTAATAGTTGATATCTTGCTAACACAATTATAACAGATTACATAAACTTTATGTAACTTTAATTCATATTTTTTTCTTAGACTTTTAAAGCCATGAAGAGACTACCTGAAAATAATGCCACTGATAGAAAAAGAAGAAAATGTCTGAAAAATGCTGAGTGTGAGAATTCTTCCCTTGTAAGAATTTTATTATTTTTTTATTGTATTTCATTTGTTATTGATAAAATAAACAAATTTATAGAAAATTAAAGATTTTGGATACTTTTCTGTTTGTTAAATTGCAATGAAATGCATATTAAATTTGCAATATCATTTAAGGATATTGCAAATTTAATTTACAGGTAACAAAATTAACATAATCATATAATATTGAATTGTAAAAACAAATGCTATTTTATGTCACCAGTATAACTTATCTATTATACTGGTGTCTCTTGGTTTTCTAATTGTTTTTAATCCAATTTGTCAAATATCTCTGAATACTTACAATTTTAATTATTTTTGCCATTACCAATTTCAAATAAGAAAAATTTTAAAGTATCTAGTTAGTAATATTATTTATATTCTTTATGATGCCATCTCATTCCTTATTAATATATTACTTAAATGACATCATCTGTTTTAACATCTTTTACTTCTAGATTGTTCTATAAAATGAAAAGTACACAGAAATGTGTAGAGATCTGCCAAAAAAATGAATTTTTGAACTAACAGAAAAGCAAACAATTAAACTAATTTTTGAATTAGAAACCATGTTTTTAAGAAAATCTCATCATATTTATTTTTCTTTTTCTTTATTGTTTAAGAAAATCATCAAATTTTTATTTTTTTTGTTCTAAAAATTATAAAATTTTATTTATTTTCTATATTAAAAGAAAAATACAGATATTATATTTCTCTTCTATGTAATTTTTTTTTTATGCTCCCAATTTTATGGTTAATTTTAAAGATGATTTGATCTTAAAAGAATTCATAAAATACATAGAATATTAAATAATTTATTTATGTTCAGGCTATCTGAATTTTAAGTCATTTGTTTATTTCTCCTCTTAAAATACTTTTGTGATATGATTTCAGAAAACAGCTGAACAACCATATTTGTCCGACTGTTTATTGTTATTCTAAACACATAAGTGCTTTATCTATAATTTATTTCTGTTTTCTAAGCAAATATAGAAGTTTTCAAATATGGGAATATTCTGTTTTTTCTGCATGCACTAATTATTTTTTTATTTTCTCATAATTGAGGTGAAATAATAGATAGGAAAATTGTTTATTTTTTACTAAAGTTAGAATTAAAACAATACAGTTCAAAAACAAATTAAAAATTAATATGAAAAAATAATAGAAAAAGAGAAGAATGTGCCTTTGAGAAAGTGCTTTTCTTACTTTCCATGTATATATCTCCTCTGCTGAATAAATTGTTTTAAAAGTATATTCATGAGATTCTGAAATGAAAGGTAATTTTTTCCTCCTTCAGTTGTGAAATTGATTCTCAGGGTTGCCATGACACTGGGAGAATCATAAAAGTACAGGAAATTTAAAAAACAGGGAAAATGCTGGGAAATTTTAAAATGTTAAAAAAAACAGAAAAATACAGGAAAGTTCCCCCTTTTTTTTCATCTAAAAATGCCGATCTCTGAACATTGCAAGAGGTGGAAAAAATCCGAGTCATAGCACCAAAAATGAAGCAATTGTGTAATCATGGGAATTGCCCTTTTTCTATGCATTCTCTCTCTCTCTACCTTTTTTTTTTATGTAGATCAGTCTAATTTCAATTTTAGACCTTTGCACTCTTTCCAAGAATTTCTTTGCCGAGAATAGCAATATTCAATTTGTGGAAGAATCACAGTGGTGCTTAGGCACTCACATGCGAGTTCATTGAATGGTTATTTATTATTTGAGAAATTGTTAACTTATTTAAAGTAGATTAGAAATTTTTTAAAAAAATAATCAGCTATTCAGAATTTATATTTAATACAGATTGGATGGATAAAAATATGAATCCTGATTTTACTGAATGAGTAGATAAGTCCTGTAAAATTCATATTGCTCACTTTGTAAGAAGATAATCATTGGAAGGTGGGATTAAGTAATTGCTCATAATTGTTGTAAAAATGACTACATCATATGCTGTAAAACCAGTTTATTTCAACTTGAAATAAGTTAATGTAATAAAATAAGAAATAACATTATTTTCTTTATTCATTCTTTCTTTATTATTACTGCTTCTGCTGTACATAAAAGTTTACACGCTTATGTATATGTAGTTAAGAGCTTGTGGTTAAACCTGATTAGTCATGATGTCATAGTCAATTCTTACTGGCCATGACATCGCAGCACTAAAATTTACATAATAGTAATTTTATGTAAACAAACAGTATATTTAATTAGATAAGTTGAACAAAAATGATTTTTAAGTAATAAAAAAAGCTTATAACAGACAACAGTAATAAACTTAATTAATTTTTGAAAACAGACACATAATGGCCATGCTAAATGAGGAAAACATACAAAATTGCATGCCAATTCAATAAAGTCATAATTGATATTGGACTTTATATCTAAAAGGAATATAAGAGAAGATGATATAGCAATTCCAAAAATGGGAAATTTGATTTCTGAAAATAAGCCAATTTTGAATTTTTTGTTTAAGAACAATAATTTAAAGCTGAACTTTTATGAGCATTAAAACTTGTTGCCTCACATTTCTCCTTTAATGCATTAAATGATATATTGGAAATATTTTCACATGTGTTACTGATAGCAAAATAGCCCAAAAATGTATTTTAAATCGTACAAAAACGTCAGATATTATTTGTTATGGATTGGTTCTGTTTTTTCAACAATTTCTTAAAAAATCTTTAAGCAACAAAAAATTTGTAATATGCTTTGACAAAGCTTTGAACCGCATTTTGCAAAAATACCAAAATAGATTTAATCGTAAGATACTGGTGTGAATCAACCAATAGTCTCCACAAGATTTTGGAGTTTAATATTTTTAAGGCATAGACTGCTTGGGAATAGTTTGAGAATTTTAAAGAAGTTATATCAGGTTTTGAACATGCTTACAAAGTAGAATGAATGGACCAAATGTAAATTAAAATTTTTTTTTAACATGTCAAAGAAGAATTTCTGCGTAAAAATGATTGACATTTTATATCTAGGTTCTTGTGCACTACACGTAATTTACTCAGCATTTCAGAATGAACATAAATCTACTGAATGCAAAGTAGATGTTATTCTAAGAGCAATATATCGAATATTTAAAGGTAGTCCAATTAAGTGTACTGATTTCCTTTAAAATATTAGTTCTTCTGAATTTTCATTAAAAATTTGTTCTTTGCACTGGCAGTATCAGTATTTGTGATAAAAAGTATCAGTATGTGTGAAAAGTCTAAAAATTTTTGACCACAGAGAGGTACATAGACTTCAAAAAAAAAAAGGGGGGGGGGAAGAGCTTTTTTTGGATTTGCCATGAGTGATAATATTAAAAAAGCTTATCAGAATAAATTGATTTTGACTAAAATCAGCTTCTCTTATTTTGCTAATATTCTTCAATCATTTCTTTAAAAAAGTGAACCAATGGTACTATTATATGAAAATCTTTTCATTTTTATTAATGAAAAGCATTTTCAAAAGAAGTATAATTGAAAAATCGAAAACATTAGTCTATTATTATTGATAGAGCTTGATGATCATAAAAAAAAATATAATGCTGAGAAAAAAATACTGATATTGGAATAATGCAATAAGTTACTTGATTACTAGTATGACCACGAAAAAAAAAAGCTTATGTGATGTTTTATATTTGTGAAGATTACTATAAAAATTAGAGCACATGTTGAAACATTTTATTATTTTAAAAATTGCATCTTGTTTAAATCCACATTTATTGAAAAGCCTTGTTTTTTTTCCATTCATTAAAGCTATAGTGTATTGTTATTCCATTATAACTAGCATATGAGTACTGTTTCTGCATCCTCTCTTATATTGCATATATGTACTGGGTAAACACAGATAATTTTTTTCCCGATTTGAGTGATGAACTGGTGGTAAGGTCTTGGCTTTGGAGCTGGAGAGTTTCAGGTTTGTGACCCGATTCCACTAAAAAATCATTGTGTAAGCAGGTCTGGTACATGTTAAATCTATCCATGCCAAACATCCTTCCGCTGGTGTGGTGTTTAGAAGGGGGTGCCACTCAGGTGTCGTCCTTGTCATCCAACTGCGGTTCAAAATTACAAGGTCCATCCCTAAATAGCTCTAGTGTTGCTTTAAAATGGGACATTAATATAACTAAACTAAATCCAGATTTTAGTGACAACCCTGATTCTGGCTTAGTGCCAAACGTATTCATAGCAATCTATATATTTAGGATAGTAAGCAAAACAAATGAGCCAATTGCCCAATTTCAACTAATGATATAGGGATTGTGCTAATTTTAGCTTCATGTGAAAACACATGATGATTAAATTTGTCATCAAGGGTGATTGCCTTTCATCACCCTGTTTTCTGAGGAGAAATGAAAAAATCCAAACCTTACTGTACTTTCTCTATGTGTAAATCTTGTGACAGAGTTTGTCAGCCAGCACCCCTGTTTTTTAAGAACACTCATGATCCTGTAATATATCATCAATAACTATTTATTGTCTTTGTCTCTGTTGATCCCTTGATATATCATCAATAATTATTTATTCCCTCTGTCTCCATTTCAAGAGATAGATTGTAACACAGATAGGTTGTTGGAGAACAGGTAAACCAGAAAAGCACAGGGAATTTAAAAATAATCTAAAAATACAGGGAAATGTGAAAATTTTTATAATAACCAGGAAAATACATGGAATTTGGAGTTATTTAATTATTTATTTCCCATATAAAAATGCCAATCTCTAATTTTTATAAGAATAAAAGATCATAGTGATAGCTTCCAGACATGAAACAATACCATTCACTATTCTGCAATACAGAAACTCATTTCTTTATCACTCTATCTTTTGTATGTTTAGATAATCTCAGTTTCAATTTGTGAGACAGTTTTTTTTTTTTTCCTTCCCTATGTTATTCCTGAATTGAAGCTAATGAGCATGCATGAGACATCTGTAACTTCGTTAAAGAATAGAATACATATCTCTGCAAAAGCAGCTTGGTAGTGTTTAGTCTACCACACTTATTGAGTGATATGTGTATTATTTGAGAAACTTGGAGCCTATTCAAAGTAAATAAGAGATTTTTTAAAAAAATGAGTTGCTCAAAATCTGTATTTAATATGAATTGGCTGAATAAAAAAACCCAACCCTGATTTTGCTGAATGGGTTCGAGAAGTTTTGCAAAATTTATTTGTTGTATACTGCTGCATTTGTAAGAAGATAATAAGCCTAAGTAATATGGGAAAACAGGTACTTTCTCTTTTAGCATAACTAGTAAAACATACAAGTCTGTTTGGTTGTTCAGAAGAATCATCATCTGTCATGTCAAAACCGAAAACATCAAATGTAATGTCCAAAAATAAACCGAGTTCAAAATTTTTAGTTCAAGAACAATCATTTAAAGCTGGATTTTTATGGCCATTAAAACTTTTTGCTTCATATTCATCCTTTAATGCATTCAATGATATATCAGAAATATTTTTGAATTTTGAATAATATATTTATTTAAATAAATTGGAAATATAATACTAAAAATGAAATAACTAAAAAAATATGTGTCGGGCCGTACAAAACTGTCTTTCCTTATTTGTTAAGGAATTGCTCTTGAAACTGAGAGATGAAAAATATGCAGAAATCGATACCCAAATACATGAATTGGCAAAAATAAATAAATAATAATAATAATAAAGTAATTTTGATTTGTAATTTTTTTATTAAGTAATCATTAAATTATGTGTATTATAACAAAATGTTTTTGTTTTATTTCACCTAAGTTCTTAATTTTATGTGACTCACAATTAAAAAGCATGAGAGATAATTATCCCTCCCCCATTAATATATGTTTTCTCTTGCTAAATTCTAGATAATAAATAAAGAGAAATCATCTTTTTTTATGTAAAATATAAACCTACTTTTATTATGCAGTTATTTCATATAATATTAAATTGCTCCTTCCTTTTTCCACTCTTTAAAATCATATTGCATTATGACTAGCACATGAGTTCTATTCTCATATTTCCATATATCTTGAATATATGTACAAGGAAAAAAAAGGGGAAAACACTGGGATTTTTTCCCCTTAGATTTAAGTTAAGATTTTCTAGATTAAACTTTGAGAGATATTTCAGAATAAAATCATTACCTAGATGTCATTAATTTTCATAAGAATTAGAAATGGCTGAAATCGGTTACAGTGGTTAAGGGACTATTTTCTTTGGTTTTGTTATTTATTTTAAATAAAAATGAATATAATAACTAGTTTCCAAAGACAACTAATTTACTCTGTTTTCTGAAATAAGTTTCTAGCAAGACTTTTTCAAGTATCTAAGTCGTTAATTCTTTTTATACACGATTTTAAGGGCTAAGCAATTTGATTTTTTCTAGTCTTTGAATTTTTAATATTGAGATTCTTGATACATTACTGTTTTTGGAAAAAGCTTCTTTATCAAATTGTATTCAATATTATTATTTAGATTAATTATTTTGTGATATAATTTTATGTATGTATATTTTATATTTTATTTATTTTCAATTTTTAGGCTCAATATAAGGAAGGTGAACTTGGTATTATTGAATCGGTTACTGTACAAAATTTTATGTGTCATGAAAATGTAACACTTAATTTTCAGCCACATATGAATTTTATCATTGGAAGGAATGGAAGTAAGATTTTTGTTTTATTGAATTCCTTTTATTGAGTTGTTTTTATTGCATGCAATTTTTAGAATTCCACCTTTCTTGAAATGTGAGAATTAATGAAATATTTAAATTTCCTGGAATTCCAATAATTTTCAGAATTTTCCTTTCTTTTTTTATATTTATAGTATCTTGTGATATTCTTCTTTATTTGATTTGAACTTTTTAAAGTTAATTTTTTAATCCTCTACTGAGCTGAATGAGATCCCCCCCCCCATTTTCTTTACTTGTATATATTTTTCAAAGTTCCATATGTTAAAATGTTCTAGATTTCTAGGTTTAAATTATGTATAAAAAAGTAAATTTATTATTTATAAACTTTATTTTTAAATGTTTAAAGTTATTTAAGCAGAGTAATGTATTGAATAAACATAATAGAGTGAGCTGCTGGTGACATTTCAGGTTGATACTTTTATCTCCTCTCCTTTCCTCTCTCTTTTTTATATATCTTGGTAAGATTGATGAAAATAAAATTCCCCAACTGTAAGGTCTCTATAGAACATAATATAGGTCATTTTGATATGGATTGGATCAATTGTTACTTTCAATTAAGGCAATCAGAATTTATCATGAAGCAACAATAAAACAAAAAATTATTGCTAAATAACATATTGACCCAGTGAAACATGGCTTTCAAAAGTGAAAACTTTCTTGTTCGTAACTTATGTAGTTGATGAATCTAATAAGAAAGGAATACATATATTGTTCAAGTTTGAATTTCCAGTTTGTTTATGGCTCATAATGATTTAAAAAGACAAATTCAAATTTTTTAACTAGAATTACAAGGAGCTATAATGTTAATATTATAGTATGTAAAAATTTAATATATGAATGTGTGCAAGAAGCACTTATGACACTAAGTTTACTACATGACATAATGGTAAAAATTAAAAAAACACGTTTATAATTTTGTCTGATAGCAGGGAAAATTGCTGTGAGCTTTACAATGGATACATGTTGTAGCCCCAATAACCCTCCATTTGATATTCTGATATTATTTAAAAAATGTATTCTTTGTCATAATGATGATAAGAATTATTTTACCATTTGGCTAGTAATGCTATGAATTCTAATTTATTATCCACAGACAATCCATTAGCAATGTAACTAGGATGTGGAATTCAATTAGCATTTGTATTTACAATTTCTTGAGAAAATCACAGTTGATGCTCTTGGTCTTGAAATATGCTGTTCATTAACTTTCATTTGAACAGTGACATAAATCTGCATAACTGTTGTATTTGGCAACAAAAAAAATTCAACCAGAATTCAGTAAGAACACTTCATTAGAAGCTGTGACATAATATAGTTTCACTATCATGTTAATATTTTGAAAAATAACTTTAGCAAAGTTTGAATCTGTTTCTTGAATGGTAAATAACATTTAAATATTTTAACCATTTTTTTTCAAAATAACAAAAGTATCATTAAAATAAGGATATAGTTTTGATGCTTGATGGAGCACTTATCCATTTTCATATATCTATTTAAGAAATTTTACTGTAAATTTTCACCTATATTTGGTATACTATTTTTTATCCATTTAATTTCTTGGCTCATCATTGCATCCCTAATAACTTCTGACATTGGGAATTTTTAAAGGATCATATTTATAAATAAATGTATTTCTACAAGAACTTAATGTTACTGACAGATCTTCAAACTTATCATATCTAATGGGAAACTTTTGTTGGCATATTCATAAAATTAAAATAGATTTCCTGAGTTCTATGGTCATTACTGATTTCAGAATGAAGAGAATTGTAGAAATTTCTAATAGGCTAATAATTTATTCAGAAATGCTTCAGTATTATCCTTTAAAAATGTTTTAATGCTAATTTTTTTAAAATAAATCTTGAATGCATGGGCAGACATATCTGTGATTTTATTATATCTATATAATCTTTGTCCATGAAGCTTGTTTTCGTTAATATTTTTATATGTAATGACATATAAGATTATTAATTACTATTGCTTTTTTTTTTTTACTTACTGTCAGTTTAGTAAATTCTTTTTAGCTTTGTTTACATTCACTGAAAAAAAATATTTTTAGACATTTTAATTTAAATGCAATAACTAATTAAGCATAAAAAGTTGTATTTCTATAACAATAAACAAGTTTTATTGCATTATCTTAAAATTGAACTAACTTTTTCTTTATTTTACTTTATCTTGAATTGAAATTGAATTGGTAACATGACTTAGAATAGTGAGGAGGTCTCACAGTTGGCATTTTACTTTTTCTTGAGCATTCATTTAAATTCAAGTAACTTTTATCTTGATAAACTGAAAGGATTAAATTCTGCTTTCTAAGTTTTTGCAGAGATGATTATATTGAAATCGAAAGGAAGTCATTCTTAGCTATTCACATTAAATTTTTTTTATAATTTTAAGCAATTAGTCATTTAGTTATTGAATATAGTTGATAAGAAAAAAAAATGGAAAGGTGGTAAAAAATATCTTTTGTAATAAGAAGCATCTACCCAAGGACTATTTTGAAACTAAAAATATCTCTTGTTGAAAAGAAAAAGTGTATTTTGAAAAATCTTGTTTTTTTCTCTATTGCTCTTTTCAAAGTTTTGTAAAGTAAAAAATTCATTTTTATATCATGCCAAGCCGCACTATTTTTTAATGTGTGATTATCCTAAAGAAAATATTAAGAATAAGTCTGATATAATTGAAACTAATTCATTGTCTAACAGTTTTAGTAAAATTAATGTATTTCTAATGACTTTAATTGCGAAAGCATGCGTGAATAACAGAGTTATAATACTAAAAGCTTTGATTGACAGTGAATCTCAGTATTCTTATATTTCAAAACATGCAATATTAACCCATTAATGCCCAGTGTCCTCATTTGAAGATGCTGTTAAAAAGTGCTATTACAAGAAAAAAATTGAAGAATATTATTTTATTTACATAATAGTCTCATAGGTAGTAGCACAATGCAGTGAGAAAAAAAAAAGAATTCCTTTGGATTTAAATAAAAACAAGCGGGAAAAAAATGCAGTGTAATTTACCGGGTTTTTGAAAGTCATGTTGCATATTTTTTTATTATACTATATGACACAGGATTTATGAGGTAAGTTCTTTTATTCTGGTATAAATTTTATTTGGATAGATTATGTTACACCATAGCATGGTTTTTTAATGTATATTATTGTAAAAAAATCAGTAATGAACAAAAAAACTTATCCATCATCATTTGAGGACGCTGGGCGTTTGTCAGTAGATTTTATTCAGTATTGAGATTTGTTTCTTAAACGTTTTTTACATTTTTCTTGCAGATAAACTATAAATAATTAGTGAAAATGAATAGAAATAAAATATTTAAAACCTTAGAAGAGGCAACTGCTTATCTTTTTTCTGAGGAAATCGAAGCAGATATTATCTCGATGCCTCCAGACGTAGATAATCTCGCAGATGAAGAGCAATTCAATGATGATAATTTGGGAACTCCAGTTGTATCAGATGTTGCAGGCACATTAGAAATTATAATTCCAGATGATAATGATAAATGTATTATTTCGAATAATAAAAACAAAAATAAATCTCGTAAGCGTAAAAGAGAAATATTAGTTGAATGGACGAATGAAACTCCGGACTACAAATTTGGGACTTTGGAAAATTCTTCTAAGATAAATTCTGATATATTGATAGCAGAAACTAATAATATGAGTCCAGTTGAACTGTTTGAAAAATTTTTTACTGAAAGCGTTTATGATATGATCGTAGAGGAAACTAATCAATATGCTCATGAAGTGAAAAATAAATTGAATTATAATGTAACTAAAGATGATATAAAAACTTTTATAGGATTTTTGATACTTTCGGGCTATCATACTTTACCCAGTGAACGGGACTACTGGGCAGAAGCAGATGATTTAGGTGTAAAAATTGTGAAAAATGCTATGACAAGAAATTTTTACTTAGACCTAAAAAGATTATTACATTTTGAAGATAATAAATTACATCAGTATAGCAAACATGACAAATCATTTAAAATACGTCCCTTATTTGAAATGGTTTCCAAAAATTTTCAAAAATGGGACATTTTCCATGAAAATTTATCTGTTGATTGTCCGATATTATGGTCATCATACACTAAAACAATTCATAAAATCTAAATCTATTAGATTTGGATATAAACTCTGGGCTCTCTGCGGCAACGATTGTTATTGTTACAACTTTTCACTGTATTGTGGAAAAGAATCACAAACAAATCTGACAATCTTCCTTTAGGTACAAAAGTAGTGTTAAATTTACTGTCTATTGTTAAAGATCCAAAGAGCCATTGCGTTTATTTTGATAATTTCTTTACCAGTCATGCATTGTTAAAAAAATTGAAAGAGCTAGTGGAACAATAGCTAGAGCTAGTGGAACACTAAGAGAAAATCGTACTGAAAAATGCCCAATAATGGATGATAAGAAAATGAGTAAAAAAGAAAGAGGTTTTTACAATAGCAAATTTGACAAAACAAATGAAATTCTTGTTGTTAAATGGAAAGACAATAAATGTGTTTTGATACAATATTGCCACTTTCTTCAGTACAAAGATGGAGTGTAGAAAAAAAAGAACATATGAAAGCAAATCAGCCTCATGCGATAAGTTCATATACTTCATATATGGGAGGTGTTGACCTTCATGATTGGCTTCTTGAGAAGCATTCCATAGCAATTAGAGGAAAAAAATGGTATTTTTGCCTGATTACAAGGCTTATAGATATGGCTGGCCATCTCATTTATAAAAAAATCCATTGTTCTAAGCTCATGTCAATCAAGGATTTTAGAAGATACATTGCAGTCACTTACTTGAAAAAGGGAGCCGATTCAAGAGCCGTCCAAGGAAAACCAATAGTAAGGCAAATAACATCCAGATCCAATGTGCTTCCGGACATAAAGTGCGACAAAATACAGCATGTCATTGGCAAGAGAGAAAAACAGAGGCGTTGCTAATATGATAACTGTTCTTCAAAGCCAAGAACATATTGTATTAAATGTGATGCAACGTTATGCATTGAATGTTTTCCACTTTTTCACACAAAAAATTAACCTTAAAAATGTAAAAAAAAAATAAATAAATAAATAAATAAAAAAAAATAATAAAAAAAAATAAAGGTATTCTTACATGCCTAAAAATAAATTTAGATTTTTTAACGTCATTTTGCTTATAAATTTGTTTATATATGAAAACTAAATTATTTTATGTAAAAAATAGAATTTTTTTAAAATTTTTCTTTTTTTTACATACAAACTCCCAGTGTCATCAAATGAGGACGACTTAAAAAGCATGGTTGCAGTTAAAATTTTTCAAAATGCTTTTGAAATAACTTTAATTTATGTAATTTTAGCGATATGTGTCAGTTTTATGAAAAAATTTCAAAATTTATTAATTTGGGCGTTAATGGGTTAAAGATTTGTCTACCAATGAGTTGCAGAGTTTCAAAAATATTAAAATAACTGAAACTATAGATTTTCAGTTATAACGATAACTGAAAATCTATCATTTTAAGATTTTGTGGAATTTTATTTGTGTTTACTTTTTTATAGGTGGTAAAAGTGCTATTTTAACTGCAATAATGTTGGCTTTAGGCGGGAAATCCAGCAGTACTGATAGATTTACAAGTATTAAAGGCTTCATCAAAAGAGGGAAAATGTAAGTTTTGAATTTTTTAAAGTACTTTATCACTCATTACTTTTGGACATTTTCAAAAAAATGGCTTTTCTTTTGAGAAGAAATTTTATTTTGTGAGTAGTAATGAGTGTTTTTTTTTATCTCTTTATATAGTTTATATTATCTCATCAGAGGATAAACCAGAATCATGATATATTTTCTGTAGAATTAGAACTAAATCTTTTTGATTTTCCTCAAAAAGTGCATAATTCCCTTGGCAGTTAAGGTAGATTAATTGCCACTGTGCCTTAGACTTTCTTAAGACTAAGACCTATAAATTAGTACCACTCTTTGGAATTTTGTTTAATTCTATAATGTACTATTAGTTCTGAAACATTAATATGTAAGCAGTATTCCCCTCCTTTGAAGAATGAATTAAATTCTCTCCTTCAATGCCTTATAACACAAAAACTATATTCTTGGTGTTTAAATAAATTTTTATTAAATAAGTAGATATTTTAAGCAATTGATGTCATGATAAATTTCACTCTAATTTATAGCTAAAACCTTACTTTTACTCAAAATTAGACATGATGGGATTTTAAAATTATTATTATTATTTTTCCCATTTTGTAATGGTGGTGGTGGTGGTGGGGAAACCCTCCAAAATCTTTAAAAAAAAGATTGGTATGATTAAGATTTTCCTTTAAATTATTCTTGGAAAGTGTGCTGGAATTTTATATGCAAAAAATGGCCAACATAGTTTTTATTATCAGTTGTTGTTTGCATTAATTAAAAAATAAATAGAAATCATCTTGTATATTGTGTGCTAAATACATTTGTAAAGCCATTTTTGATTATGGAAGATGAATTTTGTTTTTGAAAGTTTTCTTTTCTGGTGAATTTGTATAATTGTTTACTTATAATTTTGTTTTCTAAATGAAATTCACATATACTTATATTTGACGAATTAAATAGCAATTAATTATTAAAGTCTTCTGTCATTTTTAAAGATGCATATAAATTTTATAGGTTTTTCTTTTGTTTCTATATAAGTATTTCTATGGGTTTTTTTTTATTAAATTTGATAAAGGAAGTGATTCAGCAACAATTGAAAATTATGTTACCATTTATTTTCTTTTTCAAATTATATATTTGCATTTATATTAATATTTCTTTTTTACATTCCCCCCCCCCCATTTCCTTATGTTGCATTATTTCTATTTGAATTAACAAATAAACATATTGGTAATGTCCTGTATAACCGTACCAGGGTGGTGACAAGTGATTCAGCAATAATCGAAAATTCTGTTACCATTTATTTTCTTTTTCAAATTTTATATTTACATTTATATTACTATTTCTTTTTTGCATTTTTTCCCCATTTCCTTATGCTGCATTATTTCTATTTAAATTAACAAATAATCATGTTGGTAATGCCCTTTATAACCGGACCAGGGTGGTGACAAGACCAGGAAATCGGGAATATCAAGGAAAAGCCAGTGAATTTTATTGATCTGGAAAATAAGGAAATTTGTAAAAAATATATATCTAAAATTGGAGGAAAATTGCTGAGAAGAGTATTTCACATTAAGCATGCACATAATTGGCAATTTTATTAAAATAGGGAAAATACTAGGAATTTTAAGTTTCTTAGTTCTTTATTTTTCCCAACTAAAAAATGCGAGTCTCTAAAGATTACAAAAATAAAAGATTGTAGTAATCGCTTCCAAAAACAAAACAATACCATTCACGATTATGTAATGAAGAAACTTGCACCTTTTCTACCCTCTGCCCCTTTTTTTGTGTATAAATTTTTCCAGTTTCAATTTGTGAGACAGTTATTCTTTTTCCATGAGATTCCTGAAATGCAGCTAATGAGCATGCACAGGATTTCTGTAATTGTTTGAAAGATTAGTATACATTTCTCAGGTAGAAATATTAACATTCAATCTGTGGCCGCATAATGGTGGTATTTAATCACTCGCACGTGATTTTATTGAATGGTTTGTTCATCATTTTGGAAATTGTGATCTTGTCCAGAGTAAATCAGAGAATTTTTTTAAACAATAAGCTGCTCAAATTCTGTATTTAATACAAATTGGATGGATAAAAATAATTCAATCCTGATTTTACTGAAAGGGTTCAAGAAGTTCCGTGAATTCTATTTGTTGCATACTGCTTGTGTTGTAAAAAAATAATACGCCTAAGTAATATAGGAAAACAGGCATTTATTAGTAATGCCAAAAAAGGGAAACAAAATTATGCTTCTATTAAAAAAAGTTATAAAAAGAATGAAGGAGAAGGTAATATGTTAAGTCTGAAAATGTAAAATTTATTGTCTGAAAATAAACAGATTTCAAATTTTTTAGTTCAAGAACAATAATTTAAAGCTGAATTTTTATGGGTATAAAAACTTGTTGCTTCACATTCATCCTTTAATGCATTCAATGATATATATTGGAAATATTTTCAGACATGTTCACTGAAAGTGAAGTAGCTAAAAAATGTACATTAAGCCATACAAAAATGTGGTATCTTATTTGTTAAGGAATAGCTCCATAAAACTGATAGATAAAAAATCTACAGATATTGATGCCCAAATACATGAATTGGCAAAAATGAATAAATAAAAAAGTAATTTTGATTAAGTAATCATTAAATGATGTGTATCATAAAAAAATGTTTTGTGCTTTATTTCACCTGAGTTCCTGTTTTTGTGTGACTCATAATTAAAGAGTATGAGAGGTATTATATCCCTTTCCCCTTAATAAATAAGTTTTGTCTTGCAAAATTCTAGATAATAAATTTAGAGATATTTTTTTTGTATGTAAATATCAAAATTCTTTTAATATGCTATTATTTCATATTTGTTGCTTTATTTCCTTGCTTTTTCCTTTTCTTTAAACCATATTTCATTATAACTAGCACATGAGTGCTACTCTTGCATTTCTTCATATCTTAAATATATGTACAGGAAAAAAATGGGGAAAAACACAGGGAATTTTTTGAGGACTGTTTGTTGTGTAAGTGATCCTTACAAATGGAAACAATCTCATGACATGACAGCATTATTAAAAATGTAACTAAAAAAGTTTGAATTTCTGGTAACATTTTAATCTATTGTTGAAAGTTAGGCAAAAAAAAAAAAAAAAAAAAATTAAAAATTGTGAATATTTAGGAAAAATTTGTACGATTCTTAAATTTATATTATTGAAAGAGGATTTATTTAAATTTTGAAATGGTGAGAAATATATTTCTTTGCAATAATATTTTTGGTAGTATCACATTAAAACTATGAAAACTCTGCTTAATTTTTAATTGATTAAAATTTCCAAAAAAAAAAAAAAAATTGTTTCAGGCTGCATATTTTCACACTTTAATGTATATATGTGTTAATTTTGGTGACTGTTGGTCAAACGATTCTGCCTGTAAAATGCCATCACACACATTCATCCTTATTTGTATAAATAATGAATTGTAAACTTAAAGTAATTATCACTAAATCTTAACATAACACTGATGATTGTCTCCTAGAATAAAAACAAAGACTAAGTAAACATCAAACCGTAAGTGCCATTCCATGAGCACAAATATGTAAAATGGAGAGACCACGAAGTCAAGTTTATAAAAATAAAGGGTGAAGCAAAGAAGAAACCCTTATCAAGATCTTTTAAAAACTATGTATTTCTGAGTACAGTGTGAGTGAGTACAGAATTGCATACAATGTCAGTTGTAATTGACTTACAGTTTGTATTAAAATAACTTATTAGAATGACACTTGATATTGCTATGAATGTGGGAAGGGAGACAGGGTATAAATAAAAATGACTATTATTTTAGTTTTATTTTATTTCTTCTTTTAAAGAAGTGTCATCTAAATTGTGTTTTTCAACTGAAAATCATATTTTAAATGTGCAAAATAAATATTTGTATGGTAAAAATGCAATACTATGTCTATAGAAATGATTTTCAAAGTTGAAGGAAATAATTAACTTAAACATATATAAGTAATTCAGAAATAAGTTATATCTTGTCTGTTTAAATTATTATTTTGGTGCATTGCATTGGCCATCATATTCACTTGATATTAATCTATGTGAATTCTGTTTTCAGATTGTATGGGGAATTTAATTTATGAAAAGAAATGGAAAGACCTTATTAACCTTATTAAATTATTATTAAAATGTCTCAATTCATTTTCAGATGCACCACCCTCTACCCTTCCTGTCTGATTTGTATAAGATATATTTTAGGTTCTGTTACTTAAAAAGGCTTTCCTTTTTTGAATACATTATCTATTTAATTCTTTTTCCATCTTCAAATAAGGGGGAAGAAAGTGTAGTTTTGTTTGTAATAATTCAAAAGTTATTTTACTTTTATGCTAAAAATTGATTAAAAGTTGCAATGTTATTAATTTCTGAGACTCTTGATAATGTTATTCTTGTTCTAAGTGATATTATTTTGCATATTATTCTTACTTTGCATATAAAATCCTTAAATAATTTTCTTTCAGTAAAAGCAAAGTTGAAGTAGTGTTAAGAAATAGGGGAGAGCTTGCTTATAAACCTGATGTGTATGGAGAAAAAATAACTGTTTCACGTGAATTTACCAAAGATGGTGGGAGTAATTATAAAATAAAGTCTGAATCAGGTACAATTTTTCTGTTATCAGTAGATCTGAACTATTATTGTGCCATTAATTTATTAATGCATGTTGATTAGATTTCTGCTATTATTTCATGATTTATGAATGATTATAAAATAATCCCTTCTGTTTGTTATTTATAGTCTGTGTATTTTCAATAGGTGGTTAGAGGTTACATTTTCTACCTTGTTATTGGTTGTCTGGTACCAGTATCACGGTAGAAAATGTGACCTTGAACTGCGTATTGAAATTAACAGACTAGTATTCATGCTTTTTAACATATATTTCTTTGGTGATGTATGTGCATTCTAAATTTCTGTATTTTTACAGCCAGCAGGGGGGGGGGAGGAAGCCGAGAATTATTCACATCAAAGATAATCAGAATTTATGACCGAGCCATGCTTATAATTAGAATACGAATAATTCACATTGATCTTCTATAGAGCAAAAGTAACTTTAAGTAATAGATATATGGCAAATTATCATTTGTACCACAAAAATGCTGTTTGTCGCAAGCTAATCTGTTAAAGTTGTATTCATTAAATTTTTTGAAGAGCTTGCATTAGTAAAGGAAGGATTATTTGCAAAAGAGTTACTCTTCAGAGTTATTTATTAAAGAGTAACTCTTTAAGAGATCTCTAGTGTGATGCTAACTACAAAAATTTAGATAAGATAAAAAAGATTTTTGACTAAGTCCCATACTCCATATATGCTAAGAAGTTAAAAAAAACTGATGATCAAGAAGCATGGAAGTCTTATATATGCTCTACATTTTGCATGTTTTCATTCCCTTGGTATTGTAAACAGACTTGAGATCTTTGTGAAATTGAGTGATTACTGCTTTGAGTCGTTGATTTTTAATTGCTTCGTTAGAAGTCTTGTGCCCTTAGATTTATTGATTTTCTTTTGCAAAGCTAGTGTTAGGACTGTGCAGATTAATCAAAGAGTGGAACATAAGCAGAATACAAGCAAGGAAATGTCAAAGCAATTGATTTTGAGTGTGAGGAATTTATGAACTGAATATGAAAAGAATATAAAGAGAAGGGGAAAAAAATGGAGGGAGGAAAAAGCAAGTAGAGTATCAACACAAGGAATTAAATAATAATAATAAAATCTTGATTAGTTCAAAAAATGATTTTAAGTAAACTTCAAAATTTTATAAAAAGGAGCTTTTAAAACTTTTTAATTCACTTAAAGCAGGACTGGTTGTTTTAAACCAGGTATTTTTTTTATTACTACTCTAATAATTGGTATTTCAATCATGAAATTAATAATTAATTATTATTTGTATTTTTTGCATTTTAATTAAGATAGGCAGACATTTGTTACTTAAGTTATTATCTTTAAATTAGTATCTGACTTCTAGTATTACTTGTAAATAATAAACAGAATTAAAAAATTTTTATTCATTTAAAAAAACCCACAAATTTTGATTAGAGGGAATGATTTCTTATGATTTATTAGAGAAAACAGATTTAAAGTAATATTTTGGCAGTTTTTTTTAATCCTTACTAAAATTTATATTATTAGGTGCATATAATGAGGTTATTTTTATATTTAAGTTGCAGCATATAATTCTGGTCATTATGCAAAAAGTGCCAATTAATTGTTGGATTTTTAAGAAATGTTGAGCAAAGATCTTAACCTTTATTGTTAAAATAATTTAACTTGTTTTGCAAAGAGTAGTTTTAATGTTTTTTATGCAGATTTAAAAATAAAATATTTTGTTAAAATTTCAATTTTTTTCATATAAGAAATGTAATATACTTTTTAATAGTTTATTTTAAGGATATTCATTTTTTAAAAAATAAAAATTTATGAAAATATATTATTTTTTATATTAAATTACTGTTGTATTTTTTATATTAAATTTTTTATTTTAAATTAAATTAATTTTTTATAATAATGTATATTGTACACATACAGTATATCAGGTAGAGAGAAAACCAACAAACTAATATAATTGATAACCACACCAGAAGAAAAAATTTTCACAATTTCTTTATTGACATTGTATAAATAAAATTTCATGTTTGTGTGCAGCATATTAGATATGTTTATGCTAATATATCTAATCTTAGCATATCAGGCATGTCTAATAGGCCTAGCATTTCTTTGTAATGGCTGGCAAATGTTTCAAGTTCAAAAATTATCATTTTATATCATTTAATAATTATATATTTAAAATTAATTATTAAAAATTATATATTTAAATCATTTCCTTTTTTTAAAAAATATTTTTAGAAATGAAAATAAGTTTTAAACATAAAATTATTAATTATTAAATATATAAATTCTGTTAATAACATTTAAATAGACTACTAACCATTCACAGCTCATTAACCATTATTGGTTATAACACAGAACAGAACACCATCTGTATAATAACTACTTAAGTATAGAAGACATATACTTTTTAAAAAGTTATTGTGCTAAAATATTTCTATTAAAACAAAGGAATGAAACATATAAAATTTATTATAAATAAAAAATATATAGTATTTTAAATGGTAAAAAAAAAGAAAGAAAGAAAGAAAGAAAGAAAGAAAGAAAAGAAATGAAAAATAATTAAAAAAAAAAACTTATCATGGAAATCATTTATGAAGGATATCCTTGCTTTTAGAAACTAGAATGGTGTCATTTCTGAATCGAGAAATTCTTACACCTGTAAAATAATATTTGTTGGAAATTAACTAATAAAACCATAGCATTTAATTAATTAAATAAATAGAAGCAGCTCAAAACTAAATTCAGTATACTAAATTTTAAGTTCAAAAGAGTTAAACAACTATTTCTAGATCAGTTTCATCATTCAGATATAATGACTTTTTAAAAAAAGCCCTTGCAATTGTAAGAAATCACTGAAAAGAGTTACTTTACATTGCATTCAGTAGAGTTACTAAATTTTAATTTAATCAATTTAAACTGCCTTTTTAGTTTGAATTTTTTGAATAGCTCTTTAGTTTGTCGGATATGATATAAACAAATATAATAATAGAAGTATCTATTTTTAGGTACAATATGCTCAAATTCAAAGAGTGAGCTAACTAATATCTTGGAAACAATGGACATAATGGTAAATAATCTATAGAGCTTATTTATTTGAAACAAATTATTATTCAAATAACTATAAAATTTAATTCTATTGAATTCTATTTCTAATTCGTTATTATGCACTTAATTAATAAGCTATTTAATTTCAAAATGCTTTTAAACTACTATTCATTCAAAAATTAGTTAAAATTTTGTTTTAAAAAGAAATGTTTTGAAAGAAAATTGAGGGAATATCTTAGATATTTAAAAATGGTTTTATTAATTTTATTACTTGTAAGATCCTTCAGTAGTGCTGTGTCACCAGCTAATATATTAAAGTTTTTTATGCATTGAAAAATAAAATTTTATAGTGAAGTTTCATTCGTTTTATTCTATTTTTGCTCTATTTAACTTTTTCAGAGATATAAATGCATAAAAATTTAATAATTAGCCAAATGACTTGAGAAAGGTAAGATCTAAAATTAATAAATATGAAATATTTTGAAAAACAGAAATCTCATTCCTTAAAAAAGATTCAGGAAGTGATTTCTTGACAAAATGTGTTAAATAATTTTTTTGAATGATAAAATTTTATTTTGTAACGATGAAACATTTATAAAAAAATTAAAGTAATTTTTATTCTTTAATCATTTAAAATCATTAGTTTGAAAATTCATTTCAGTGCGAAGATCTTTCATATAAGTTTCCATTTATGAATAAATAAATAAATTCTCTTTTTGAAAAATTTTGCGATAGTTTCTTGATTATTGTTTTTTTAATGAATAATTTTTCTAAGAAATATCTTTTAAAATTTTCATTTCTTATGATTTAAGTAACAAATAAATAATTAGTTATATTTGTTTATATGACCAGAATTTTTTAATATATATTAATATATATTTTCATTATTAAACCTCATTATCATTACATCAGCCCTCAACATATAAAAATAATAATAATAATAATTTTCTGGAAATTTTCTTTGTTTTTTACATAAAATTCAGGTTCTTTATTTTATTGATTTCTATTTTCGAAATTAAGGTTTGATATTTAAAAAAATTTCAGTATTTTGAAATTTTATTCTTTAATAGCTCTTCATGTAGAATATTACCATAAAAGATTTAGATGAATTGTTCTTTTTCAATCTATTATTAATTAAAATGGTTATTCAGATTGATTGTCCTCTCTG
>JAPMOR010089513.1:0-41514 GCA_026543865.1 Argiope aurantia | reverse complement strand
GTTAAAATCTCTTGTTAAGCTAAAATCTCGAAATTTTGAGTTTGCCAAAGAAAGCTAAAAAAATATTCTTATAAAAACCCTCATCCGTATATACGAAAACAGAGCCTTTATAGGATGAAAATAGTCTTATTTAAGCTTTTAATACTGTTTTTTGCGTTCTCTCGGGACCGAAGGCTTCATTTGTTACCCTTTATAGTATTTTTCAGCAAAGGCGCAAAACATTTTTATTTCTCTTATTGAATTGCGGAAAACATAAGAAACAGCTTAATGAAGCTACGAGAAAGATTGCTATTAATGATCCTTCAGGAATTAGCTCAGATTTGCTTCATCTTTCTTTGTTTACATTCAGTAAAAAATAAATGGTTTCTTTTCCAATGATTTGTTTGGCTAAGTAGAATGTTTTGTTTCACGTTTATGCTCTCTTTCTTTCGAGGCTAAATAACAATAATTCTGTGATAAATTCTAAAATGCGAATAGCTTATACAGTGGTGGAAAAAAAGTTTGAGATCACATGCGAAATTGAAAACTTTTGACTTTACTAAAAAAAGATACATTAAATAGTATATACAATACAAAAACATAAAAATGTCTTCATATTATTTTATAAAGAAATTAATGTAATTATACATTATACTCAAATGATTTTTTTTCATAACATAAAAGGGTGGAAAAAACTTTGAGACCAAAGAGTTAAATATTAATTAAATGTATAGCATTACAATTTTTAGTATTTCGTGTGTTTTCCTTTCATACGAATTACTTCTAAAAGACGATTCTGGAAGGATTTTGCATGTTAGAATTGGTATTTTATCTCATGCTTTTAAAATAGCAGCTCTGAGTTCAGACACAGAATAAAATTGTTTACCATTTTCATACACCATGCGTGCAAGGATACCCCACATGTTCTCTAAGGGGTTGAGGTCTGGACTTTTGGCCGGAAAATCCATAAAACTTATATTATTTTCAGTTAGCCAAGCAATAGTTGAAGCAGACTTGTGCACTGACGCATTATCTTGTAGCAAAATCAAATTTTGATCCATAAGTTCATCTCTTAATGGAACAAAATTGTTCGACAGTATATTTTGATAGTCAAAAGAGTTCATATTACAATATCAGTCGTACCTCTAGCACTGAAATCTACCCGAACCATGACGGATCAACCCACTTGAACTCGCTTTGAAAAATGCGAGGCATCCTGTCTCAAATCATGCCAATACTTTCTTAAACCATCATGTCCATCTAGGTTAAATTTCTTTTCATCCGTGAACACTATTTTTCGCCACAAGTTGGGTTTTAAAACATTAGATGTTGCAAAGTTCAGTCTTGCTGAAATATGACGTTTTTCAAGTCTGGGTTTACTTTTGAATTTTACATATTTGATGTTTTCCGTATTACTCAGAATATTTCTAACTGTTCTAGCCGTAACTGGAAGCTTAAGTGTCGATTTTATTGCTGCAGAATGCGTTTTGTCTTTAACAGCCATCCTTATAACACTTCTTTTCATTTTGGTTGACAGTTTTGATGTCCTTCCTCCTCTATTTTTTGTACCATATCTGCATGGATCTGAGAGAAAATGATGAACCACAGTTTTAGACCTGTTGATTTTGCTAGCAATTTGCCTTTCACTCATTCCGCTACCGCGAAATGCTAAGATTTTACCTTTTTCAATTTCAGTTAGTAATTTTCCGCTACCCATAGTCTCAGTTGCTTCAACACTCAAAGAAATGATTAGAAAGTGTTTCTTTTCAGTCTCACAACTCTCCCGCACAAAATCGTGCAAAAGTTACGTCATCTCATTATGCAAACAATCACTCTTTAAAACTGGTCTTAAAGTTTTTTCCATTTCATTACATTACACATTTTTCCTGTATAGCGACAATAAACGTATTTTAAATTCTAAATTCATATTTTTTATTTATTACATTTTATATATAAGTGTAAATGTAAATTACAAAAAAGATTTGCATCTTTGAATGCAAAGAAAAAAGTTCAATGGTGGTCGTAAAGTATTTTCCACCACTGTAGTATGCTGAAATATTTGTATCCTAACTGATCAAATAACAGAGAAGCGTAACATAACAATTCTTTTATTTGCATCCTTATATATGTACACAAGAACAACTTGTTCTCACCTAAGTTAATATTATTTACAAAATTCACACAACAGTTGAAAGTTTAATCATGAAATAGTTCTTCTTTCGATCTGATAATAGACACACACACACACACACACACACACACAAAAAAAAAAAAAAAAAAAAAAACCGCTAACAGGCGGGTAGCTCAAACGGCTACTCCAGGGGCCGCTACAGAAATCCACCGGTCTTTAACTTCTGGATCTTAACACAAAAACACGAACCACATGGAGCTTTTCACAAAATCAGGAACACTGCTTCGAACACCGACTTGTCTCCAAATTCTCCTTCGACGCCTCTCACTGCTATTTTTTCTTCTCTCTGCACTCTCTCCCTTCAAAAACAAAAATACCGCCTCTGATTTTCTCGTTATTGAAGTTGAGTTCCTTATCACCCAATAGCAGATATGCAAGTCTTCCTCAATGATCTGATAATGATTCATCTTTGTAGCCGATCCCTCCCAAACACATGCTAATTATAATCAATTCACAGCTAACATCGGCTAAAGTCCACCTGACATCTACACTTAATGACAACGGTTGCTGGTGATTGATCGTTTCTTGTAGATTTGAGGAATCTCTTCATTAAGAAAAAAAAATAATATCTGGATGGTTTGCCACTCTTCTCCATTGAAGACATGATGGATCTATTGGAAACGACGAGACACCTATTTGTGGCCCTTTATCTGGATACAACAAATGACCAGGGTACATAATGAGTCTACTAGTGAAAAGTATCCACATCTGGCGGTCCGTAGGCACTTAACTATCTGTGGGAAAACGACGGCGTTTTATATGGCCGGAATGCCAATTACCATGTGAGGGAAATAGGGAAAGATTACAAAGCCTTCATATTAGATGTTTTCTACTAACTTTTCGTTTTATAAGCATTTGAATTCAAATTCATGTTAATATTTTTCTTTATAGAGGTGTTTCTTACAATTATGTCTGATATTTCTAAATATCATAAACCAAAAGACACTTTCTTCGATTTTCTTGTAGAAACTTTTTCAATCTAACTCGTAAAGAGTTGATTCAAAATGCGAATAATATCTTTCAAGCATGAAATATCTTTTTTTAGTACATTTTTAAGGAAATTTTTTTCTTTCCACAAAATATTCTAAAATGAAATAAACAAAGCAATAATT
The DNA here is from genome assembly GCA_026543865.1 of Argiope aurantia. Classification (NCBI taxonomy): domain Eukaryota; kingdom Metazoa; phylum Arthropoda; class Arachnida; order Araneae; family Araneidae; genus Argiope; species Argiope aurantia. The sequence continues at coordinate 38,232 of JAPMOR010089513.1, read as the reverse complement.
TGACGAAATAAATCATAAGGAAAATCAATCGCATAATTCAGTCCCTACAAACATGAAATCTCTCTTTTTTTTAATCCTCGTGCACAAAAAACATTATCAGAAAATCGCCAATAAATAACATGGAATGTAATTACTAATTTTGCTCTCTTTCTGACTTAAAACTGTTGCGTTTTTCCTAAGAATCTTGTCTTTATCAACGGTATATTGAATTTCAGATCAATAGTGAAAAAAAAAATCTTTTTTTATTCATCTTTTTATAATAATATAACTAATACATTAGGATTAAAAAACTGTTTCAATATGATAAAATTATTAAATTCTGAAACTCGTGAATTTGCACCAATCTTTGTGACCATCAAAAATCCCAACAGTAAATAATTAAATATTTAGGACAAAAATCGCATGAATGACACGTTAGAGAAACGTCTGTCGCGTGAAATGAGTTCTCTCTGAAGAATTTCCGAGATTCATTCTTGGCACTTGAAGGGGATGAAATGGGATTCTGACGTTAATTTCCAAAAGCACTTAAGTCTTGCCTTCCTTTCTTCGCGGCAAATTAGTCACGCATATTTGAATGATCCATTGCACTCAGTTCCCTAATGATGAAGATCTTTGCTATCATGAGTTGTTGAGGGCGGCTATTATCTTTCTGCGTGATTCTGTTTATTCGGAGAAGGGTTTGATGATTGGGTTGTCGCGCATAAATTGACACCACAGGGATCTTGATGATTTTGAAACGATGAACGAAATGATGTTTTAGAATAAAAATAGCAGAGATAATAAAGATTATAATTAGAATCAGAATAGTTTTTTTAAGCTTCCGTATATCTCAAAGAAAATAGAAGTATTTAGATGTAATATCTAATAGAGAAGCAACAAAATTAGAATACATAGCTTTAAAAATTAAATTTTTTGTTCATAATAATGAAACACAAAAATTTCAACGCTTTTTATTACAAATATCTGTAAAAAGAATTTGAATATGTTAAATTTTAGACTTAATTAAGAAAAGTGTTTTTAATAACGAAATTGAAAATGTCAACAATATTTATTACAGATTCCTGTTATTAAAATTTCTACCAAAATTTTTGAATATATTGATTTTTAAACTTAAGTAGTAGAATCTTAGTAGTCAAGAAACAGAACTCAGACTAATTCTCTTTTCTTAAAAGTAGACCGCTCTATTTCGAACTTCATTTGCATGTTAATCTTTTAAAAGGACATTTTTCGTTTAGCATGGTATATTAAAATATTTTTAGGATTGAGATTGGTTTAAGAAAAGCAATTGATTTAGCTTATTAAATGAATTTAATTTGGTTAATTAATAATTAAGTAACAAATTAAGATACACAATTTTGTGTGAGATAAAGTGCTGAAGCCTTTAAGTTTCTGTCTAATTGAAAATTCTGCCAGAACTGATGTCAATCTATATAACTTCATATGAAAATTGATGAATTTGGTGATAAACATACTTTCTATGACCTTGAAAAAGGGCTAAATGATCTCAGAAACTACAGAATCATATTAGAATAAGTATATAAAGGATATAAAATTGCATTAAAAAAATTCTGGAAGTAATTTCAGTTAATTTCCAAGCTTTGTCTATTTTAAGTTGAAATAATGTCTGTACACATTTATAGAAATTTTTGTAGGTTAATCTTGCTAATTACTTTCTGTTACGTTATAATTTATTAATATAAAGAGAACATTAGAAGGGAAAGAAACTAAGAAACTTAAGATTCATAATTTTTTTTTAATACTTGGATCCGGAATTTTTATGATTGCGTTAAATATTTTTTTGTAATTTGTAATTAATCTCACATTAAAAGATGACTTAATATTAAATATATTTTTCCTAGGAATTCGAAGAAATTTGCTTTGTTTTGAGGTTGTGAGAGGCAAACAGTGAAGAAACTGAGATATTTAATATTTTTGTTCATAAGTGTAAAACTTAAAAATTAATAATTTACAGTAAAAGCTACCTGTTCATTTAAATGTTGTATTTAACTTCCCGCAAATTCAATTTAATTTATATTGTTTTGTAGTGGCTAAAAGAAAACTTTGCAAAAAATTTAGGTTTTCAATATATTTTTAGTTCATTAATTTAAAGCGTAAAATATTTTCAATTTATATTGAAATTCATTTGTTTTTTTAAATGCTGAATTCAATTTTCCTCGAAATTTTTGCAGCATGCTCTTAATGAATTTAATAAAATTAGAAATCCTGTTTTAGATACTATCATTTATCTAGTTTCGAAAAAAAAATTATGAAAAATTTGAGTGCTTGTTTGAAAATATCTGATTTTTTCCCTTCCATTATTTTAAGAAAAGTTCTAACCAATACTTTGTAAATCGATCCCCAATTCTATTAATTTGATGTGTGATAAGTTATAGAAGAAATATCAAATAATTTGAATTAAATGTGCTCGAAATCTGTTAATATAATTTTTATATAAAAAAATTCTTTAAAAATAGTTGCAGATTATTTAAATATTCTATAAACATACACAGAGACATTAAACCAATCTGACAACTAGATTCAAATCCATTTTTGAAATTGTTTTATTTAGAAAATTCGATTTGTTGATCTTTTATCTCTAGCAATTTTCTTTCAGTTAATTTGCAGCATTTTCAAATTTATCAGAAAGGGAAAGAACAATAAATTATTATGGAGTCTCGCTATGAGGAGTAGTTTTCAAAATTATTAAATTAAACAAACAAAAAAAACTTAGCTAAACTCAGGAAGGCCTAAAACATGTTGATATGAAACTTTCTTTTCATTATACATCCATCGTATTTTAGCAAAATTTTGCCTTACATCATCGTAATATTTAAAGAAATAAGATCATTTTCTATTGTTATATTTCAGCTAAAAGGATTCAAATATCAATAACCTCTTCAAATATTTCAGATTTAGCTTTTAGATTGTTTTCTAGCAGGTTGCCACTTTGAAAAAATCAGTTTCGATATATGACAACGGTTGAAATAAACCTTTAGAAACGCGTTTGAATGGTTGATGCAAAAAAAAAAAAAAAAGTGAAATGGTATATCGGGAATACAAAAATACGTATTCTAAAAAATGGTAATCGAGAAACCAGTTTCCTTGGAATAGTAGCCAGAATTTTCTCAATTTTTTCTTTTCCCTTAACTCTGGCAATTCGGTAAGATATGCAGAATAAGATATTACCGGGAGAAGGAAGGAACCAGTTACATTTGACTTTTCTTTCTACAAAATATGGAAATAGGAAAAGAATAATGGCCGTCTTTTTTGAAATGTCGCAAAGTATTTAAGTCAGAATAGTCGCACAAAATATTTTGATGAAACAAAACGTGTGAGGTAATCACATATGTTTCTTTGTTGATTTTTGGCATGAAGAAAGAAACAGAAATCATTGTTAATGAGTAACAGGCTTTTGTACTTGCGAGGAATGATTTAAAAAATTCTTATTGATGTCTAAATTTCTTTCTAAAAAAATTCTCAGAGATTTCTGTTAAATGATTCATTTAATAAAATGTAGGAATTAAAATAGCATTAAATTTTATGATGTGAATTTGTTGTTACTTATTTTTGGGGCTGGTAGGTAAAAATTTAATATCTGATAAGATAATCATCATGATAAAAATTCAATAAATGAATTTTCTTTGTAATATATATTTCATTTAAAAGTAAATTTTAACTGTTTATTAATTTCCAACCTGTTTCCACAAATCTTACTTCCAATAAGTATTTTCTATTTTTAAAACTGTTTTAGTTTTGAAAAAAATATGGTACAGGAAATTAATGGAGTGCGGAGGACTAATAGAAAAAAATATTTAATGAATTTTATTGGATCATACAGTTACAGAGCAATCAGACCTTGGTGATTAAAAACCCGTTATCTGTAATGCATGGCAAAATTTTATCACCTTTTAGAAAAAAAACTAATTAAAAATAGATTTTTAAAAATTAATAAACGCTTAAATGAGCAATATTTCAATTTATCCAAGATCTTATACAGCATATATTAATGGAACAAAATATTTTTAAAGCCCATATTTAATTACGCTTTCCATAAAATATTGCAAAAAGAGATAAATAACGCAATATTTTGAAGAGATAAACCATAAATAAATGAATCTAATGATTTTTGGCAAAATATTCCCAGTTTTTGAATATAATTAACTTTGAGATATTTCTGAATAAGGCGATGGAATTACTAGACAATATTAATCGTCTTTAGATATAAAATTACATCATTTAAAAATTATCATTTTTCCTTCATTACATAAAAGGTATTTAAAAAGTTTTAAAAATGAAATATTAAAACATCAGAATGAATCACATTTGTTATTTGATGAGCTTTGGCAAAATATTTTTTTCATTCATATTTATTTTCTGAATAAGGTAATGAAATAAGCAGCCGATAATCATTCTATTTTTTTTTCTTACAATAAAAATTCTTTTTTCCAGGAAAATATGGCAATAAAATAAAATGAGAGGAAACCACGTAAGTTACTTGGCCGTGTAAGTTGACAAATTTCATCTTTTAGTTATTATATTTATTTCTTGAATATAACAATGAATCTAGCAGGAATAGTATTGAGTGGTAGACAATATTCATATTTTAGAAACGAAATTATATTTTTATTAATATCAAAATTATATTTTATTACTATTGAAATTATATCTTTATTATTATCGAAATTATAACTTATTTAAAAATTTGTCTTCATTTTCGATCCTGCCATAAAAGGCAACAATAAAATTAGGATTACGTGTAAAAAACATAGAAATGAAACTCATTTACGAATTATTGTTAATTATCAAAGCATTTATTTCCTAATTTCTGAAAGAAAATATTCTGAACACTAGTAATAGAAAATTAATGAGTAAATGAAATCTTAGGTTTATTGCAATAAAATTATATCACAAAAAATGTGCCTTCATTTCAAGAAAGGAAATCAAAATTCTATGATGCAGAATTTTTTATTTTTATTTCTCTATTGACGATATTATAAGTAATTTTAATAGATGGCAAAGTTTCTTCTTGTAAAATATATTCTTGTATATTTCTTCTCTTAATAATTTTGCTCTAATCAATTAAAGATATATAATTCAATGCTTTCACTTAAAGTTATATGGATCTAAATGATTTTGAGATATTTTTGTGGTTTTTTTAAAAGAAAATTTGTAATTTGCTTTTTATTAAATAGAATAATGTGCTTACTAATACTGATGCACCTGAAATATGAATTCCAATTTGTTAGAGTTCAATCAATTGCTAATGTTCGATTTAATTATTTGGAATTTATTTTGAATTAATTTTTTTTTCCTTTTTAAAATTCTAATAATCTGGGAAAACAATTTATCTGCATATATAATCGATGCATTTTGAACGTATCATTAAGTCTGTGTGTGACTTATGACGGTAATTAAAAATCCATATCCTTAATGACTAGCAAAATTTATCAAAACTAAAAAGCAGCTTTAAAATGAAAATGAATAAAAGCAAAGTAGAGAGAAATTAAGATATCCAAACAAATTGAAAAATACATTTCCGGAACCCTCCCCCAAAATTGTTTTCATTTTATTCTGTTACATATATTCTTGTCCCTAATTAAAGTTCTATTTAGCATCATAGTGTGTTAGAACTAGAGAAACGGAATTTGACACATTGCTCAAAGAATTTTAAGATTTATGCTGGATTTCGGCTTATAGAACTACCATCTATGTTATCGTGCATGTGTTACACAACCTTATCTATCAATTGAAGTAGTGCCGAAAACTCAATTAATTTATTCATTGTCTCAAACCGCACGAATATTCCTTAGAGAAGTATAACTTCTGTGACAATTGTTTGCTAACATGTTTAGAACGTCTTTGGCGATTCTATGAAAAACGCAGCTCGAAGTGCATGGCACGTCTTTCTGTCGTGATTAAAATACGCGAAGAAAATTTGGAAAGGGACCGTATTCTGTCAAAAGCAGTAACTGCAATTTCAATGAGTGTGAAGTATTAATTTATTTTTGGGAATTTAGAATAATGAGCAATAATAAAACGTAATTTAACTATTATATATTTATATATATATATTTACTAATATTGCTATTACATTGTTTAGTCTTCATTTCGTTTAATTATGCCTTACTTTGTATCGTTAAAACTTTAATTGTATTGAACTAAAAGAAGCCTTTGCTGAGCTTAAAAGAATGATATTGGCTACTTGATTTTATTTTAATTCCTTAGAGATAATTTTTTGAAACAACTATAGTGGTAATCAAAAAGGATTAAATAAATATACAGATAAAGGAGAAAAATTAACATTTGTAATAAAATGAATAGAAAAATACTTTAAGTCTTCTCTGTTTAATAAATCATATTGAAATATAATGAGAAGTGTGCATTTTACTCAAACTTTATAATGGTATGAATCCATATCACGTGAAAGTTACATGACCGAATTCATTTAGTGTGCAATCATGTTGATTATTTTCATTTTCCATAAGCAATATACTCAATGAATTCCAAAATAGAAATTGAGATGCCCAATTTTTAGGGTTGAAACAATTTTTACCGTTACTCAAATTGACCATTTAACAAAATTGTGGTCCACCGAGTCAAGAAACAAATGCACCTTATTGTTATTGTGTCAGTCAGTAATAACCATATCTATATCTATATCTATACTTATAATAAAGCTCAATGTGTGTGTGTGTGTGTGTGTGTTGGCGCTCTACAGGCCAGACCATTCAACCTACAGCTACCAAATTTGGCACGTGTATACCTTGGAGGCCGGGAATGTGCACCTGGGGGTTATTTTTTCGAATTTTTAATTAGAATTTTATTTATTGAAAAATTAAGCCAAATTTTGACGTGTTTTTGCTATAACTGCCGAAAATATTACCGCACAAAAAAGATTTTTACATGAAGTTAAAGATAAAAAATTTATCTTTTAAATGATACTACTGTTTTAATCTTAAAATTAAATTTCTATTTTTAATGAATTTTTAAATAAATATTTTAACTATGTTTTTCAATAATTTTTTTCGTCAAAAATAAAAATGAGGATTAAGCACGTTTCGCATTCAGGAGAAAAAAATAGCTTTTTTCAAAGTGTTGCCATCACATTGATTAAAGCTCTAACTGAAAATAAATTAAATCTTTTTGGAAATGAAATCTGCAAAAATATAATTTTCGTCACGTGTCTGTAGGAAATGAAACAAATATGAAATATTATTTTTTCTAAAAAATAAATTCAAGAAAAATTCTTTTATGATCTTTTACAGTCTCTATATTATTAATCCAATAAATAAGTTTTATTTTAAGGCAAGTTTTGTTTAATATGAACAAGATTTCCATTCAAATCATGGCCACACAGCTAATTTGTAAACCTTTAGTAAGACAAAGATCTGTTGCGACATAAATCGTAAATATTTTATTTAAAAGTAGCAAACGATTATTTTAATAATTATAAATTTTATTTTGTAAATAGTTGTGAAATTCAGATTGGCAACAGTGATATTTTTGGAACTTTTAATTTGTTGTTTTAAAACGATGCTAGAATTTTGAATGAAAATAAGTAGATGTAAATTTGATAATATTATCTATAATGTAATAAGATTTAGTTTCATAATAAGTTTGTCTGCATTCTATTTTTGTTGACGCACGAACACAACAGATTTACTAAAATGGTTTAAATAGAAAAATGATTATATTTTATGTAACTTAATTCAATAAATGCTCTAATAAATAACGAATTTTTGATTTTACATAAAGCTTCTGCTGTCGAAATCACGAATAACAAAATGCTCTTGAAACACTAATATTTTAAATAAAAAGAGTTAATTTCCATTCAACTAAATCAATCACTTAAACTGACTGATTTATGAAAATTTGAATATCACTATTCAATAAAAAAAAAGGATAATTTTAGATTTTCCATCGATCGTTTCAAAAAAAAATACGCCAATAAGCGCGCAGGTTTCTAAGAATAATTGGCCAAAGATTATGAAAATGTTGAGTTTTTCTAGATTTTTAACATTCAAAACTTCATAAATAAGTCTTAGTTGATCGTGGAAAATAGAAACATTCATTCATTTATTTAAAATTTGGTGTGCCCAGAATATTTCTCAGAATATGATACCTTACTGTATTAAATTTAGATTTCATAATTTTTGAAATATATTTATAGGCTGGAACAAAATATTATTATTGATTTCATTTCAATCCTTTTGAAAGCAAAACTAAAAACTGAATTTTATGCTAAATCTGAGAAATTTTTGTTTAATTATTCTTTGAGATATTACATAAACTATGAAAAATATTTTGTAGTTAACATAAGACTTAAATACCGAGCGATTCTGTTTGCAATACTCATATTCAATAATAACAATAATTAATAACTAACAATAAAGATGATTAATAAAATAAAACGCTTGGTTTTATTAAAAAATATCTTTATATTAATTGCAATTTCATCATTTTCACTTTAAATTAAAGTTGACGTTTTACCGGAAATGACAACAAATTAGCAAAATATATAGAGTAAATTGAACGAAATGATCTAAACAACAGTATAAGTTTGGTATGACTATTAAAATTTGAAGATTAAAATTGTTTTGTTTGAGAATCTATTAAGAGACCAGTTACTTAAAATATTTAATTGAAAATTGTAGCGAGCGGTAATATTGGCGAACCGGCTGGTCGCCAAAGGCGGCTAGTATATATATAATATAATATGAATAAATACTGACTAAAGTAAAGTGATTTCTAAGGAAAGGAGGATAATTTAAATAAATGCGTTCCACTTTCAATTAAAAGTATATAAGAAAAATATATTCGTTTCAGAAAAGTATAGAAAACAAGTATTTGAGGATAAATTATGTTCTTTTTTTCCAAAAGATAATAAAAATAAGAATATAAAAGGAAAAAAAAAGTATTAAAAATTTCCTTTCTCTGCATCAGTTTCAGTGACAGCATTTCGATTTTGTTAGAAACAGAAGCTCATAAATGAAATTTGTTAAACATGTTAAAAAATTTATATCCATGTTGCATCTAAAATTCAGAAAATATGCTTTATAAAAGAAACTGAGAGAATGGCTCTCGCATTTTGCAAAGTTGAGTACATTTTGTGTAAAGAAAGTGAAGTTTTCTGTGTAAAGAAAGTGAATTTTTCCTATGAGATATCCTGGTAGTCATAAATATTCATTTTTCAACTTGGTGAGACAGCCTTTTTGATGGAATAAAGGAAAGAAAATAATAAAATGGAAAAAGGATCATGCAAAACCTGAAGAATATCATTCTATTTTTAGATATTGCTTACTCGTATTCTATAAATTATTTTTCTTTTGTCTTTTGTGATTAGAAAAAGAAATTTTTCGTTGTATGTTTCGTTTTCGTTGTTACATTAATTACTTTGCTGTTTTGTTTCTATTCAAAATAACACGTATCATTTTTATTGAACATTATTTTATCATTAATAATTTATCCCCCGGGGGGCACCTCGAAATGAGGATGAGATGCTTCCGGTATGGTGGTTGGATCTCGCCATCCTGGAGGGAACACTAATGGGGGGGGGGATCTAACTCCTCCCATCGATGACGGGACGTACTTCCTTCGGGAAGGGTTGTACCGTGGGCGGTGATGACCCTTAGGACTCAACCACTGTTCCCGTCAATTGCTGTTGCGGCGGTCCGGTCATTCAGTTCTATGGTTTAAATCCGTGTGCCTTCGGGCGGGTCGGAGAGTTAGATGGTTGTCTTATCATTAATACTTTTTGCATTCGTAATAAATATAAATTATGAATATATATAGATAGAAGTAAGTATCAATAAACAAAATAATAAATACGAAAAAATATCAAATGAAGGATATTACAGATTGAATAGTTATTTTGAAACAACAAAAATAATTGCAATTTTTAGAGAATTGTTTTTCTTTAAAATTAAGAGAAAGTTATGTAAAGCTGATTTTTTTTAGTTCTATGATTCTTCATTTGGAACTAACAACGCATTTTTAACTAAATAAAATCATTTAATTAAGTAAAACTTTTAAAAAAGCATAAAATTAATATTTAAGAATACAGGAACGAAATACTATTTATTTTATTATGTGATAGATTTCCGATTCCGATGAAAATATCCTCAATGGGAAAAATTCTAAACGCCGTTAAAATTTAATTCGTTCGGTAACTTATTTACATGTGATTAAATTTTAATAGATGATTAATTAATCTGAATTCAATCATATTTTAAACATGATGAATATTTTTTTTATTCATCCTGATTTTCTTAATTAAGCATCGTAATCTCTCTTGTACATTATATCTTGAAATGAATTTATTTAATTTAAAAATGTAAGTAAATAAATAATAATAATTGAAAAGTGGCATTCGAAAATTTCAAAATTCTTTCACTTTAACCTTAACCGTGAACTTTGCGTTATTTAAAATCATCACAATCACGAGCGCATACATTCAAATAACCATGTCTGAAATTTTGGTTCGATATATTGAGCAGATAGGACGCTAGGTATTCATATATAGGGAAAATTTGCATAAAATCTATGCACGGATTAAATAACTTGACATTAGTATGGACTGAAACTGAAATAAAGTAGAAATTGATGTAATAAACCAACTCATTACAGATTTCAAGAAGTCATGATGGAGACTATATAAATTATTAATTTGATTATTCTATACTTTTTTGATAATTGGGTACAAAATTGCTCAATATATGCCAAGAAGAAGGAAATATAACTTTCTGCAGATCAGAGACAATTTTTTGAAAAACTGTAGATAATGTCCTGTGTATTAATAATTTTTCTCCTGGCTACAATGCTTGTATAAGGAAATCGCTACCCTTACAGGAAATGCCCAAAGAAACTTATCATAAAAAACATTGAATGATTTATGATATATCTGAGAAAAGTTACAATTTTATCTATTCGGTAAACCAACAATTTGTGTATAAAATGAATATTAACGTTGGGAACGATACGATTAAAACATGTGGAAAAATACAAATGAGAAGTAATGAAGATTGAAGTAAGAAAATTTATATTTTAAATTTCATCTCACACATCAACGAAAAATTCGTAGACTTTATTTATTCCCGTTTTTCCAATTTTTTTAAAGGAGAAGAAAAATTGCCAAACAAATTCCGTCTGATAAAAATGATAAATACCAGATATACAAAAAATGTCATTCATAATACAAAAGTTAAATATAAATATGCAGGAATTTACACCTTTCTCAGAAGACAACGAAAACCCATAACTTTCGCTTTTATATTTCTAAATACAATAAATTTATCAAGTTTAAACTCAAATCTTATACATTTCTCTGAATTGTTTTTACAGTAAAAAACAAAGGGAAGGATAAACAAAAAGGTCCTTGAAGAACTTTATCATTTTTTGTTTATGATTCACTTAGTTGAAGTAGTAAAAGAAATTCTTCATACGATAGTGAATCTTCCTCTATCTAAAGCAGGAAATGGAGCTCTACATACTTAAAAGAGGGTTACGCTAGAGTTTCACATCAAGAAACTCTGGAAAGTATCCAAATAATGGTCTGTTTTTTTATGTGGACGATATCTTACCAAGTTTAGGGCCGATGGCCTCTTTGTAAAATATCAAGTATTGGCTACAATACAAGGGAAGTTTCAATTTTATCTGACTATGCAGACTCAATCTATCTCACTTTGACTGATATGCTCTTTTACTAAAAGTTACTATTTCAAAGAATTTTCCTTTATATTTAAAAATACTATTGGTGAGCAATTTCTTATTTGTTTTCTTTTCCGAATTTGTAAGTCAGCATTCATAAACAGTCGTATATGCTATATATCATAAGATACATACTTTAATCCTAGCCTAAAACTTGAATTTTAAACCATTAAAAAACAAATATATATTTGTAAAGGGAAAAATATGCTTGAAATTTAGTAAAAAATTATATTTTATATCGTTTGAATCAATAAATATATTACTGGAAATTATTACTAAGCATTATATTGAGTGTAGAATATTATAAAAGTGTGGAGATTCTGTAAATATTTAGACTAAATAATTTTTCAAAACAACATTAATTTATTAAAATAACACAAAATATTAATTCTTTGAGCCATTCAAAGTACTTTTCTATCTGGAAATGCATGACTACTTCTATTATACCACGTTTAAAGTATTAAAAATTAGTTATTGGTTATTAAAAGTGCCATCGTGTATTATTGTATAAAAATCCATTTCTAGATATTATATTGTTTTCAAATATTTTAAACTTTAAACTAAAATGGAATTATTTTAAATTAATTCAGAAACTTTTGATTTATAACCCGCGAAATTAATGAAATTTTTTTCCATTCTTCAATTTTTATTAAATTTTTTGTAGAAATAATACGAATTTTGACCAAACAATAAGAAATAAAAGCTTTATGGAGAAAAATTGAATAAGAATCAATCATCCACTTGAAAAAATTTTGTACGAATAACAGCATTATGGGCTTTTACTTCAAAGGGAACTAAGTCTTTCGATGCATTACCTATTTAATCACTACCCTTCTCCAAACACCTTCGAACATGTATGATCAAGGAGACATTAGACACCTAGGAATACCTTTCAACAAGTACTTTGGTAAAGTTGATTTATCTTGAGCGAGGACTAATTGCACGCCCTGATTATTTGCATATTGATCCTTTCAACATCTATCTCTCTACAACATTAATATCTGTTAACAAATTATTCTCTACTGTTGTCTGTATTTCACTAACTAAGCACTGCTCAAGAAGTTCACTGTTATACTCTATTCACTCACAGGGGGCCGCGGTGGCCTGGTGGTAAGGTCTCGGCTTCGGAACTGGAAGGTTTCAGGTTCGAGACCCGATTCCACCGAAGAACCGTCGTGTAAGGGGGTCTATTGCACGTTAAATCCGTTCTGACCAAATGTCCTCCCACTGGTGTGGTGTGGTGTGGAGAGGGGAGTGCCAGCTCAGGTGTCATCCTCGTCATCTGACCGCGGTATAAAATTAAGAGGTCCGTCTCAAAATAGCCCTAGTGTTGCTTCAAACGGAACGTTAATATAACTAAACCAAACCAAACCAAACTATTCACTCACAGTTTTGACAATATTTGGTTGCATTTCAGAGGAATTTGATAATATTGAGACATTACTGGAATAGGTGAGTCGATTTGTCCTCGGTTATTTCAACCACTTTCTCCCTTGCTCATCCTTTGAAAGGCATTAATTTGAAATTTATTTAATCTCCTTGATCAAATAGTGGTGGATTTCCATCTAAGTACTTGTCTATGATCAATGAGTTCGGAAAAGGGGGCAACTGCATGCAAGGCAACTACTAAGATATAATTAGCTTATTTGTCAAAAACGTAAAATATGAAAATTTTGTGAATTACAAAATATAGGGTAATATCTAAGATTTTTGAAGTATAAATGGTGAAAATCTTATCCATTACCTTATTACACACTTTACTATATTACACTATTCATATAATTATTACACTATTTTATATATGCCAACCTTTTGCTTAAATATAATCGTATTTAAACGCGATACCAAGTAGTCATAATATATAAATAACATTTATAAAAATATCATCAATGAATTGGTGATAAATAAATAATATTTTTATTTCCACTAAATTAAAAGTTTAAAAATGCAATGAAATGCGAGACTAAATCGATTTCTTTATGAAATAAAATATCTGATAATATGCCCTATCTAGAACAACAATATAATTAATTCCAGCACTAGTTGCAAATAACACCTTATTTTTATTGTGAAATAAAAATATTATTCCATGCTTCAAGCGTTCTTCTACAATTTCAAACTTTTAAACGTTTAAGCTTTGTAAATGCTTACTTATTTGAGTTTTTATTTTTGTTTTTTCTAATCTGCACAGAGGAAACTAATCTGTTCAGATATACCTGTACTAATATATTATAGTATACAGAAGTATACAGAGTATATATTCTAATATAATAATACAATTAGTGTATATAGATATCTGCAAAGAGGAAACAACATTACATTCAGTAAAACACTAAATTCCACCGGAGAGAAATTTTCGCGGACTTGAGAGGATAATGAAATGATTAAAGGTATAAGCAAAATCTAATTGAATTGCAAATGCGGGAATGATCATGAGAAAAATGCGTGGGATTCCGGCACTGTAACCATTATCCCATTCGTTGATACGCTTATGCAGGTCACGTACAGCCGCATGTCAATATTTAGTTATAGAAAATGCCTTTTTTTGTGTGTGTAAAATCGCATTTTTTCAGGAAAGACGCCTATATAGAGAAATGTAAAAAGCAAAACTTTATTTAAATATAAAATTTGATCTAAAATGTGAAAGCCATTTCTGAGATACGCGAAATAAATTTTTATATATATAAAATACTAGAATTGCTCGTTCCAAGTTATAAGATTAAACTGTATAGTTCGATATTTTACTATTTTGCGAATATTATTCAACACCATTCCTTATTGGAAAACATTTTTTTATTGGAATAGTTTCAAGTGACAAGTAAGTATGTCTGTTTGAAAGCTGTTAAAATGAAGAATGAACTGCAGAATTCTGAAATTTCATGAAAATTAGGAAGGTCTTCCTGTGTAATGAATAAATGGCTGTTACATGTTTTATTTTTGATTGCTTTATCTAAAAGTGTGACTCTTTAAATATCCAGTTACTGTACCAAAATCAATTATCATATTTTCCATAAGTACCTTAAATCATCTATTACATGAACTAATAAATATTTGATCCTCATTTTATCAAAAAAAATAGAAGCTTAAAACCATCCTTCAAGCTAGATATACAATTTTGCTATGAAGACAAAATAGAATCACCAAATTATACAACATCATTTCTGGAACATCCTAAATATACCTTAAATGTTCTGAACATCATTTAATAGTATAGGGGACGAGAATAATATAAACATTGTTCAGGGATCCCTGATTTTTCTTTCTTTTGTGGTGGCAAAGTGCCAGATGAAGGGGCGGTTCGCCACTCATTAACCTCAAAATACCCCATTCTCTGCGCACTGAATAGGAAGGAGGAAAAAAAAAATATCATTTTCATCTCCTCCATCGATTCCCCTCCTTTTATTCGCCTAAAGACCTCTTCCGAAAGTTTCAGATAAGTTACTTTTGATGGAATGAGTGCTGAAGTTCCTCGCTGGTGTCTAAATGATCTCCGAATGAACCTTAAGAACCCCAAATTAAGTGGTTTGCTAGGAGAATTTATTTCCACTTAGGTTAACACTTATTTAATGAAGTCTAACATGGTTTAGAACAATCAGTTACAATGATTTTAAAGATTGAAAAATCAAAAAAAAAGAAAAAAAGAATAAAGTTGAGTGGATATACAGGGTTGAAATGAAATCTACAGAATAAAGTTTATTTCAGGAACCAGTACTTTTTCAAAAGCTAACTTTGTAAAATAATTGTCTATGATATTATTTTAATAGCATAAAAAGATCGTGAAATGAAATCTTATATTCATTTAACTTTTAGTAAATGACAACAAAATTTGAATGCAGCACCGCTTAGCAGATCTTGCAGAAGAGTTTCAATTACCGTGAATGAGAAAATAATTTTCCAAAAGGTGTTTACATTTGTAAAGGCGGAATAAACAAAGAGGAAGTTCTGTAATTGTCTATCTCGAGATTTTGATAAATCTTGAAGTTTCAAATCTTGCTGTGACCACTTTTTGAACTAAATTTTTCTATTAATGGATTTTGAAGTTTGAGGTTATGAAGAATCTATAAATTTTAGACATACTAAAATAAAATAAAAAGCAGTTTTTTTTCTCAAAAAGTTAGCATTTGTTAAGAATTCTGATCAATTTACTCGCAAGTTTTAGAATCCAACTAATCCAACCAATATCTTAAAATAAAAACATTGATTTTTCACTAAAGTAATCCTAAACCTGGATAACAATAACAATTGGATCTTGATATTGAATTGATTTTCAAAAATTGATTTGCACAAAGCCTATTTCGAAATTCCGAAAAATGAAGCTGATAAAAAATCAGTCAATAAAAAAAATGGATAAGGCGCAATAGCCAATATCACCACTAATAACAGCAAATAATAATAATAATAAATAAAAAAAGAAAAGAAAAAAATTAATTAAAAATATCGTTTGTCTTACCTCCGACTCACTGGAGGAGGAGTAATGTGGTGACGCTTTATAAGCCAGATAAAAGATACGAGACATGAGTAATTACTTTTGTCTTGTGGTCATGTTACTCGCCTACGAAGCCAAACGTTGCGAGTTAGGTCCACGTTTATCGCCAATAGCAATAATCTAAAGAACTTTAATTATATATGCGTTTAATAATATTTATTACTGCAATTCTCATCATTAAATATCAATTATTTTTATAGTTTTTTTCACTTGCTCAACAGATGCAAAATATTAGCATTCTTCAAAAAATTATGGATAGATATCCTACTCTAAATGCGATTAAAATGATCTTCCAGTCCCAGAAAATGGCTGAGTTGCATAGTTTCAGCAGAATTATGCAATGCGCATTATTCCAATAGTTCTTTTTGACTTTCTATACATTTTTTTCCCTTTAAAACCAAACATTTTCTTTTAATACTCAATAATAAGCAAGGGAACTATCTGCTTGCTTTCACTAATAACTACCAGATAACATTTTTTAAATTAAAACAAGCTTAAACGGTTTCCTAACACTTTCTCCCATACTCTCTAATTAAGGTGCTATATCGACGCCTTGCTTGGCATTGGCGTACAAAACTTACGAAATGCGAATCTTTGGCTTGAATTTGCATTTTATCATATTATTTCTGGATAGTATTTTGGCGATTAATTCTTGAAATGTGATTAATAGTATCCGAAAGTCGAATACGTTTTTCTCAAACGATTGAAATAAAAATTCGACACCAAACTACTCTTGAAGTGACAAAAATTTGTAGCAAATTTGATATATTAAAGTTATTCTATTTTAAGTTACCGCGTTTATATGTTTCTGAAAGATCAACAAACGGTAAACTGCTTGTTGGATTTATCGCCAAATTTGATAGATGACTACATTATCGATGTTCAATTTGTGTACCAAATTTTATTTATCTAGCTTTCAATCCATTTTGTTATTATCGTGTTTATTTATATTCGAATAGCGGGACTTTCACTGAATGGATTTTACTCGCATTTTGATATAAATCTGCAAATTTGGTGTGAGGACCTTGAACCAAATTTCATACGTTTAGCTAAGAGTGTTTTTGAATTATTTTTGTCATATACAGACTGACAGACGAAATTTTATTCCAAAAATGTGTCTTTCGAACTCAGGAAGGCCTGAAACGTGGAGATTCGTCAAAATCTCGAGATCGGATTTTTTGATGATTGCAATACTTTCTGTAGATTATGTATGCGAGAAAGTAAAAACTTAATTTATAATTTCTTATTGCATTTACCTATATATAATTATTCATTTGGAGCATACTGAATTCCAATTAGACGATGTACCCATATATTGATTATTGAATTGAAATTGCTGCACGAACAGTAGACAGTACATCATAGGATTCCAAAGTATTCATAAATTAATTACTGAATTAAAATTGCAACACAAACAGTACACAGTGACTCGCATGATTCATTTGTTTAGGAAATATCCAATCTATTCAATTTGTTTCAATTTTTTTACGCCTTTTTTGAATTTTTCGCCACATTTTAAATCTCAGATGTAAAAAAAACAGGTAATAATAAAATGCTCTCAAACAATGACCTGAGAAAAATAATGTTTTATGTTATTTAAGATTGTAATAAGTTTATAACTCAAATCACCTGAACAAATTTGCACATTTTCTTTCATAATTCAAAAATGAATTTCTATTATCGGCTTTGTTTTTCCAATTCGAAAAAAGCCTTTTATGTTCCTTTTATTATTTCTTTCTCGAAGAAAATATGATAGTCATTTCTGCTCAACCTTTCATCAAATTCGACCTTCTTATAATCATCCTTTCCTTCCGAATCACTTGTGAAAAGCAAATAAAAAATAGCAGCAAATTTGCTCTCAACTTTATCTGAAATTTCTCTCAAATTCATCGGACATCCAACGTGTTCCTACCGAGAGATTAAAAATTCAATTTTCACTCCGGTCATTTGATCAAAGGAATATTTTACTTTTAGAGACCAACGAGAACTGCATCAGAAGTCGATCAAGAACCATAAAAAAGAAAACATTTCGGACGAGTATACGATATATAGTTGAGTACCTTCCTAATAATAATCAATACCTAACGAAAAAATATGTTTCAAATTAAATGTGTCGCCATTTTTTTCTTGGGGAGATTGTGTGGGTGCGGACAGACCTATCATTATCCAGACTTAAATATTGAGGTTCCTGCCTTGCTACTTAATGAGCTATGAAGAAGATGAGACAATATTTGTCTTCAGAAACGACGTTGGCAAGTATCAAATCCACGGGAAGAAGCTAATTAATTGATAAAAACTTCAGATCCGTCATTTCCGTTAAATATTTTCAAGTTGACGGTATTGGCACATAGTGTGTTAAATTATTTTTTGTGCTCAGTAAGGAATATTTTTTTAACATGATAAAGTCATTAGAGTAGAAATCTTAATGTGGGTTAAAGGATAGAAAAATTATAATGTTAAGAATATATCTCTATACCGATATTATTATCGTTTTATGAATAAGGGAATTTTTATAATTGAAAAAGGGCTTTCAAGATTTCGCGTGGAATTTTAATTAATTAAAAATAATTCGAAGTTTAATTTTTGTCCTTTACAACTACCGAAAATATACTTGCGTATAAGCCATTTTTACATTATTTTGAAACTTAGAAAATTAGATTTTCAGTAACATTATTTTTATTTCTGTGTAATTTTTATAAAACATTTTTAATGAATTCTCAAATTGAATTTTGGAAACATTTTTCAACAGCTCTTCTAACTGTTGTATTGAAATTCAAACCCTTTTTACTGCCTCATCAAATATTTCACCTGTGAGATTTTCCTCAAAATTAATTTTAGTATAAGAAGTTCATCGTCGGGAATAATTTGTTCGAAAGTAAAATTTTAACTTCCGCTTTTGATATCATGATATTTTTTGTAGTATGATTTTCTTTCTATAAATTGTTTAATGTCTTACATTAGAATTCAACTGCAATTTCAATCAAGCCTACGAAGACAGAATAGAAACCGCATTGTGTCTTTATAGAGAGTAATTGTTACATTTTAATATGGCATTACATGTACAAGAGAGGCCATACTGGCATATAACTTCCTCAACGATTCTATCGGCATTGATTAAAAATAGAAAGGACTTTTTCTGTACAGGGTTGTAAAACTTGCGACAAAATTTGGATTTTGTAATACTTGCATTGGAACTAATGATAAAATGTATGAAAACGAATGTCTGGGCTAAACAAAAGTAAAAAAAGCGAACAAAGGAAAGGATAACTATACAACAAAACGTAACCGTGTGTTACATCAAAACCTCTATGTATACAAAACCAAATTATTACTTTCACGTAGTCTCGGAAAAATATTTCTTTATGAACCAAGAATTAAAACAAAGGATATACTCATACATACGCACAAAATGCAAAATCAGTTGCACAGCGAGTTGTAAAATAATCTACCAATTTATTAATAAATTTCAATTTTAATCGTTTGACTTTTTTTAAAAATACCTTTCTACCCAACAATTTGTAGACCTTTTATCATTTTTATTTTTAAAAAGGTTCATATTATTTTAATTTCTTTAAAAAGATAGAATATTTATTATATTTACTTTATACTTAATTTTTTTTCAATATATAATGTTACAAATGTTGTGTTTAATATAACAAGAAAATTAAATTTGATTAGTAATTTTCTCATTAATAAAGATAAAAGGAAAAAAAAATAAACTAATGAAGAATAAGAATTTTTTGGATATTTCTCACAAAGGTTTAAAGTTTTCTAGCCTATTCATGCGAGCGATTGTTTCTTTAAATGTATTGTTTCCTTGAATTAATTAAATCGAAATTTAAAAAAAGCGAAGCAATTCGGAAATTTAAATGATTTTAACTTTTTTTCAAATTACTAAAAATTTATATTACTAAAAATGCAACTTTATATTTATCATTACTCATTTTGGTTTCTAAAAGCGATACATTTATCATTTTATTTCAAGCCGATTAAAGATTGTTTATAACTGAAATAAGATTAAATATTTTTATTAGAAGAATCTGTTGAAAACTTTTTAATAAATAATTAAAAGCTTAAATTAAAAATTTGATATGCTAAAATTTGCATGACTAAATTTAGATTAATTGCTCGGGATTTTCAAATTCACCCCACAAAATGTTTCCCCATTATTTCAGTCATCAAAATTAAAACCATAAAAGTATCTTCTTTCTTCAACTGTCTTTCAAAAGTAATAATTTAGATAATAAAAGTATATATTCATTATTAACACAAAAATAAAATAGAAATTAACAAACATTTTGTGACAATATTATCTAAATAAAAAATCAATGAGGCAATTTCCATTCATCTCAAGTTAAATTGTTAGATGTCGTAAGCGGCAGGCAGCTATCCGCGAGAAGATTTCTGTTTGCAGTTTAGTATTGTTACAAACCTGCAATTCGGCTTCCCAGTATAGTTTGTTCCATCAACAGAAAGAAAGTTTTACAGTCATCTGAATGGGACGAAGTCCAGGTGTGCGTCGGAGGTCCCAGAGCTTGGCGACAAATTTGGCGACTTTGACGCCAAAATAGATAATACCCGAAACTTCGAGAATTTTCCTGATCCGTCCAGTAGGAACCGAGATACGCCTCGAAAGTTCCTGATTGGTTGAGAGGCTTCTAGCCCCGCCTCCTGAGACCTATAAAAGGAAGCGGCCGCCGCTGCCGAGAAGAGACGACGGAGTAGTCCGAGTTCGAGAGCAGCGGAGTCGAGTCGACGAAGTCAGTAGTCCGAGTCAGAATCGGAGAAGTAGAAGATGGAGTAGTCGGAAGCGACTGAGTCAAACTAGTGCTGAACTGAGCTGTGCACTACAGTCTGCAGTAGATTCTGGTTGTATGCTGCTGTGTGTGCTGTTGTATGCTACACGTCTCGGGTGAAGATAATCGTCTTCTGTGCTGTATATAGTTGTCGCTTTGTGCTGTCCTGTGTGTAAATAAACGTCGTTGTTTTATTTTCTACTACCGTCTGCTGATTGAGCGCTCTATAAACCATATCACTTCCACTATCTAAACGAACCCCGGTAAAGAAAATTTCGTAACAGTATAGAAAAATGGATCAAGGATTAAGAAAAAATAAATGTAAAACATTTCAATTGTTTTCTTCGACAGAGTGTATCTCAATATTTTTCTCTTTCCCAGGGGTCGAAAAAATGGGTTTAAATAATTCACAACAAGGATGAAAATAAAAGAAAATTTAAACTTTCCGATTTTCCTTTTAATGGTATTTTAAGATATTAATATAAAGAGGCGGTGCTTTACCAGTACTATTTCTATTATTTCATCAAAATAGTATTAAAATGCCATTATATATATATTTGAATTTGATCGAACATAAACTATATTGCTAAAAAATATCCCGATATTCAAAAGTAACGGGTAGATTTAAGATATTTTTTCCAATGATTCGAAATAAATAAAGATGCAATACTTTACTGAATAGAGAAAAGTTTTATTTTACGTATTTGGGTTAACCTAATAAAAGAAGTATTGAAATCGATTAATTGAAATATATTTTGATTTTATATTTAAGGCACTACCTTACAGTGATTTGAAACAAAAATTATTTCATTACTAATAGTATTTGTAATAATCTAGAATAAATAATTAAAAAGTAGAAGATGTTAAACTAATAGTTGTTAAACTAAATGTTAAACTAATTATAACTGCCTTTTTAAAAAAATGAGCAAAATAGACAATAATAGTTTTTTTCCTCGAAGTTCTAAAAAAAAATCTATTAACAAAATTCTTTTAACAAATTTGTTTTTTTTTCGAAGAAAGCAAAGAATTTAAATTTATTTATCTTCTACTTTTTTTCAATATCAAGAATATATTATATTTTTGCTATCTTATCCTTCTAAATGATAATTTTTAATAAATGATGATTTTTAAATATTTGATGATGAAGATTTCCGTAATAATTCTTGCCACCCTGGAAGGTACAGATAAAAGTGGGGGTCGGTTGTCTCCCATCGATGACGGGATGTAATTCCCATGGGAAGGGTTATACCGTAGCCGGTGTTGGCCCTTCGGACTCAACCACAATTCCCTCCAGTGTTGCTGTTGTGCCCGTCCGGTCATTCAGTGCTTTCAAGCGGATCTGAGAAGCTGGTTATAATAAAATGACCCTATGATATTATAATTTTTAGAACCATAACTAACTATTTTGAAAAATTCATAATATAATGCTATCTTCCGAAATCATATACTTGTGAAAAAATACCAATAACTTAAATACTCACATCTTTGAAATTCTTCTCATACCGAATATTCTGCATTCTGCGAGAGAAATTAAAAGTCCAATTTTCGCCATCAAACATTTGTTCAAAGAAATATATTGTTTTAAAACCTTCAAGGACAGCATTAAATGTCAATCGAGAAGGGGTAATAAAAATTCGAGTCCTGAAAACGGCATTTGTTGTCGCGCTACACATAAAAGTCATGAATAACTAATGAAATCTTTTCTGGATGAAAAGTAATTCCCGCATTTTCTTGGAAAATTGTGTCAGTGTGATTAAACGAATTATTATACGGTCATAAATATAGAGCATAATATTTTATTGAGTTAAAAAGACTATTTTTGGCATTATGTCTATCGCTCTTTCTATTAATCCGAATTTAAAAAAAAAATTCTGATTGACCATAAAATTAGACAATTGTAGAAAACAAAATAAATTTATAACAAAAGCTAAGTACAATCATGGTTTACTTTTTTAAATAATTGCCATGAAGATTCAGGTATTTGTTGTATATGTAGACTAGGTTCCCTTTTCTTTTTTTGCGAAATGTTGCCAAAATTATGTCAGATGGGTTTCACTCTCCATTTGGATCTCATCATTATTCTGGAATTATTAATAGCATTTTCTTGAAATCAAGGAAGGAATAAAAAAATCGCATGTCTTTAAGACACAATTTCTGCGAACGTGAACTAGCTACAAGATTGTCACAATGGATAATCTTGTTCATCAAGTCATTTCAAAGAAATGGAGGATACCGGAATCGTAGACATCGAGCTAACTGACTAGCAGAAAAAAAAAATGGAGAATATCGATATCGCAGACAATGAGCTGACCGATTAGCAGATAAAAATTGCAACTTTAGATGGTGAATTTTTTTAAACATGTCTGCTTCTTATACTTTTCTTTGAAAAAATTAGTGTACTTCCAGATTAACGAGGAAAATCAAAGAGAACTTAAGGCCAGTCTCACTTCTCGAAACGAAGAGAGGATTAAAATCCTTTTCTTTTCATGGATATTGGCGACAAATTGGCGATTATACAGATAAATGAACTTATTTGTACACAACTTTTGATAATAAATTTCATTCTATTCTTTGCTCTTGTCTTTTTTTAATTCTTCATAGGAGCTTGAAAGAAAATGGCTCCCGCATAACAGCTTAGAAACGCATTCGGGTACATATTTGAAATATGGTTGTCGAAATAGTTAATTTCAATGAAATTTGATTGAAATTATTCTATGGGAAATCTGTCCATAGTATGCATTTGAGAGCAAAGTTTAAAAGCACAATGAACTAAATTACTAAATAGGCTTCCATGAGATGGTAATTTCGTTGCGTAATAAGCAACACTACACGTCTTCAGTATTTCAAATTTTACAAGAGACAGGAAGAAAAATATTTTTTGGTGAATAAATTTCAAAAAAAAAAATCCAATTTTTTCTTATTTAGTAGGAATTGAAGCTTTTTTTTTAACCAGTTTAAAAAAATACTTGCTATTGGTTGAGAAAATACTTGCAATTTTTTCTCCTCTTCATAGGATTTAAAATAATTAGATATTTCGAGTTGGTTGCGAAGCGTCGATTTTTCTTAAGTCTCTAATTTAAGTAGAAACACTGACTCAAAATCGTAGTAAGTTAATTAGATTAATCTCTGCAACAGATCTTTACTTAGATTGCATATATCTATCAATTTTCGAATTAAATCGCTCAATATGAATCTATGAACAGAATCTATCCATTTGTTATCTTGCCATCTGTATGTGAACATTGAAAAATAAATTCGCAGTCAGCAAATGAATGGAATTTGGTAGTCAAATCTTCCTTGTAAATAATAGATATGTGTCTAAGGTTATTTCAAAATCCATATATTATTTTAGGTAGGAGGAAATTATAGCAAAATACACTATATTCTACAACAATACTAAAAGGAGGATATTATTTTAATTGAGAGTTGACTGCAATAGGTATTCAAGATATTTTTTTGGGGGAAAAATTGTAAGGCCGCGGTGGCCTGGTGGTAAGGTCTCGGCTTCGGAACCGGAGGGTTTCAGGTTCAAGACCCGATTTCACCGAAGAACTGTCGTGTAAGGAGATTTGTTGCACGTTAAATCCGTCCTGACCAAACGTCCTCCCGCTGGTGTGGTGAGGGAGGTGCCAGCTCAGATATCGTCCTCGTCATCTGACCGCGGTTCAAAATTACGAGGTCCGTCCCAAAATAGCCCTAGTGTTGCTTCAAACGGGACGTTAATATATAACTAAACTAAACTAAACTTGGGAAAAATTATGCTTTCTATATTGAAATTGCGTTTGATAAAAAGAAACGATTTCTTTTTCCATTTGAAAATCCAAGATTTCTGAAAAAAATTCGATATGTACAGATTTTTTTTTTCCTATACAGAATAGAATGCCGTTTCAAATCCTCATATCCATCTTCAGATCATGGAAGCTCCAGCTTCCTTCAAAAGGGACTTTAGAAATTACTTGTGCTACTTACGGAAATCTTTGGAGATGTAAAATTGGAAAGACTCATCGCCTATTGTAAAAAAAAAAAAAAAAAAAAAAAAAAAATGTATTAGTAAAATAATTTTTTAGAGGGTAAAATAATTCATAGAATAAACAATGATTTGTGATAAGGGTTAACTTCTTTGTTAAATTTTCAATGAATTGCGAGTCAATTTTGTCATTATATCTCTACTTCTCGATATATAATTTTAAATTCATTGATTTATGTTGATAAACATATAATTTATATTGTTTCACTTATATTGTGAAATACTATATACTGTTCCCTATTTATGATATGAATAAGTTCTCTTTTAGAAAAAGCTTTTCACTTTGATTTAGAGAATTTGTTTCTTGGTTCTTAAAAATGTATCAATGAACATTTCAGTTTCGTTTATTTTACAGTGTATTTGGAAGCCATTTTGTCCTTTGTAATGATTTTGCAACATTGAAAATCAAATGAAACGATTCATAATGATTTCATTCACATTTCGTCATATAGTATAATGTGGATAAAGTAATCATTTAAATCTCTTTTATTACATTGAATAGTACTATATAATATTCATCATCTTATAAAGTAATTGTTCCAGTTGAATCCTTTTTTAAAATAGTAACTTGGATCAAGTGATATTTTTAACTAAAAATATTTTAATGTTAATTAAAATTAATATTTTAATGTTAGATATTACCTTTATAACATTTTTGAAAATTTAGAATTTTTGAAATATTTGTTAATTTAAATTATGTCCCAAAACTACGCCAACATTTTACTTGGGTTAAAATTCTTTTAGAGATGTATCTAATGACGAAATCAAAGTCAATAAAAAACATGCGTTTCTCAATTTGAAAGAGACCAAAGATAATTCAAGAAATATTTAAATTAATTTTTTCTTCTAATCTTAGAAAATTCTTAAGCATGATGTTAAAAATAACGGCCACGAATGAAAAATGTTCTTTCTCTCAATTCATTTCAGAAACACGCAATTTAACAACTAATGAATTGGTAAAACAAAAATAAAATGGATGGAAATTCCTTAAGCAAGTAATTGAATAACATCAGAATAATGCAATAATTTTCACTAAACTCGCTCTAAGAAGTCAGTTAGCAAACTTAAAATAGAATACGACATAGAATAAAAAAGACAAATAAAACGTGTTTACTGTTCTCTAAAGTGTAAGAAACCAGATATTGATGTGGAAAACGAAAAAAAAAATTAAAGAATTTTTTTTCAACTTTTATTTTTCTGAAATGGGTGGTGTAGTTTGCTAATTTCTTTCGGAATAGGTATTTAAACTCCTAACAAGGAATTAAAATTATAGAATATTTAATACACTTGTTCTTTTCATTTTTATTAAAGGCGTGTTTTGAAAATTTATATAAAGGGTAAATGCATTTTACTGAGTTTTATTTCTTAGCCTTTCCATTAAATAAAATAAAAGTAAGAAACTGCATTACTTTTATTTACTTGAATTTGCCAGAACAAAAATTTCCTAGAGGAAAAAAAATATCCTTTTTTGTGTAATGTATATAAAAAATAATGTAAAAGGGAATATTCTAATGTATATAAAAGGAGGTATTTTATATCTCCTTTTTATATCAACGAAATGGATGACAATATATTCATATTTTTCCGAAGAAATACATAAAAAAGAAATGTTTAATATTTCATGAAAACTTCATTTATGTGTACTAATATATTTTAATAGGTCATGTTACTAATAAATCCAAATAAATAAAATTTTTAATTAAATTTTTTAAAAATTTAACTCTGCTTTTGAACTAAAATAAGTTCTCCAAATATAACTAAATGGCACTATATATTCCTGTAATGAGAAAGTAAATAAAAGGAAATTATTAGAAGTTACTTTTGCTTTTTCTTCAATAAGGCTTCCAAGCCGTTATATTCGAACAAAAAATATTTTTTTATTGTTTTCAACTTATTTTATTTGATGAAAATTAAACACCATTTCTATCGCTATTGCTTTAAATATCAAAAATATATCTTCCAAAAGAATATTAAAATGTTAGATAAGAAAATTTCATAGTTCTGGGAATTTCCAAGAATGCAATAAATTTTACTAACTGGATTATTTTGTTATAACTGAAAGTTTCATTATGTAAACGATATTATTTTAATTCAATTTTTACATTCTTTTCTGAAAATAAAGTTAAACATACTGTTTACAACGCCCGCCCCCAAATTATTGCATTTAAAAGTTGAATTGTAATTAAAAATCGTCCAATATAATCCACTTTCTGATTTTTGAATACGTTATTTTGATTCAATTAATTATTTCTAAATTAATTGAGAGAGTCATAGAATCCGTATTTTTTTGTATGAATATTCATATGACAATTTTATTTGATTTTTTCATTACATTTTAAGAACATTTACTTATAGATTTACTCGAAAATTAATCATGCGATCAAAATGGATGAAAATGATAATTCTGCTATAGTATGTACAATGTTTTTTTTATAATTTTGGGTACATATTTAATTATAAAAATTATTAATTCTAAATCATCAGTAGATTTTAATCTATTTATAGGCATGAAAAATTGTGTTTTATATGTTTAAAGAAAGATAAAATATGAATGCATTCTAAAAATATAATAATATTTTTTAAAAATTAAATCAGGGAATCTTAAACTTTGAAATACGCTCTGTTATTAAAAATGGAAATAAATATATACAAAATGCAAAAAAGGTTTAAAACGCCATTGAAAATACATAATTACATGCAAAAGAGCATATTAACATGCTATGGTGTCTCTGCCATAAGATGCGACTTTCTTTTAATCAAGACGATGCCAAATTAAAGTTTTAAACAAAAATTCCTCTGCGAAATTTACAAAATAAACTGATTTAAATTTCTACAACCCTTAATATTGAAGAAAAATGTAATAAAAAAAAGGAATATTGGATCTAGTACTCAAAAAAAGTTTTTTTAATGAACAAAATAATCGGCATTAACATTCGGCAGGATTTCTAGTTTGTTAATTTTTGGATTACAATTTTCAAATTCTTTAATTTCAAAATTTATTGATATTTGAAAAGAATTTTTGAAATTTATATATTCGGCATTTTTAATATATTTTTACGACACATTATTGCTTGAAGTGAATGTAATTTTTCTTTATATTTTCAGTTCACAAAATAATAAAGAAATATTTCAAAAATACCAGAAAATATTGGAAATAAAAAGATATGAACTGTCTCTTCAACAAAAGCTTACGAGATAATTAAAATTATATTAAAAATATAGGATGTATAAAATTTAAAAAATTAAAAACCAATGTCTTTTGTATTAAAGACTTTGAACATTTTGAATCCATGTCATACTGGTATATCGAATATTCTAAAAAAATCCTTTTTGTAATGTTAATCTCGCGAATTTTGTATACAAATATCTATAATATGGATTTCAATCTATAAAAGGAATGTTCTTAAAAATAAATATCTTGAAATTAATCAAAATGCAAATAATTTATTCAGTTCAGTATGAACAAGCTTCACTTTAATAATTCACCATTTTGAATCTCACTAAATCATTAATATTCCTATAAAAATATTTTCCTTGTTCCTTATTCTTTCCTTATGCATGATTTTTTAAAATAGTAAATAACTTCTCCAAGAAGAAGAATTGAATAACTTGCTAAAATTACCATCAATTACTAAGATTCTAAAAAGGCCTTTCGTGGTAATTGCTGAAAAACTCTATGTCCTCATTTATATTTTCTATTTTACAATGTAATCTAATAAATTGCAGAAGACTCTAATGTAATAAATTAGAGAAAATTACAAGAGATTGCTTTTAGTGGGTTTTTCTTAAAACATAATACAGAAGTCATTGGATTTTATTTTTCAAAAATAATACACCGTATATATTAATCTAAATCCTAAATTACTTTTTACAAGCTAATACGTTCGTTATTCAAGCGTGGGTAATTGTTATTTGTAAGGATAACACATAAGGTATTTATTTTAGAAGTAATTATTTCTGATTTAAAGCCTATAAGGCTGCCAATTTTTTTTTAGTTGATTAATGTTTCTTTTCATATGAACAGTATTTTGTTCATTAACTAATATTTTGTAAATTTTACACTTCAAAATTTATGTAAATGAAAGAGCTTTCCGTCTTTTAAATTGTAAATTTCTTAATCTTCTAGGATACTAAATCAATTTTTTTTCTATTTTTCATGTTCAATTTAGAAATAAATAACTTCTATTAATTAATTCATTTTGTTAAATTCATTTGCTTTATTTAATCGATATAATTTGTCTCTGGGAAAGTTTAATTAATATCCTGTCTTGACTCTCAGACTTTTGATTCTAGTGAGACCGAAGATAATAAATGAACCACTCCTGCCACAGAAATTTAAAGATGGCAGTAATAAGATCCTATCATAGTAATCGGAGGAGTACAGGTTTGAGATCCGATTCAACTGAAGATTCTTCGTGTACGCGGTAGTGGTACAAGATAAATCATATATTTTATGCCAAATTCCTCTTATTTGACAGAAAGGACCAGCTCATGTGCTGTCCTCATCTTTGGAGCATACTTCAATAATAGGTGGTACGTCCTAAAATAGCCCTTGCATTGCTTCCAAGTTAAACGTAGATATGTTTAAACTATAAACAAGAAAATTTGATATCAAGGTCATGCTGAACTGTTCGTTCATAATGATGGAGTTAAAAGTTTGTATATGCATTTACAAAATGAATCAGCAGGCCGAGATAGTCTGGTTGGTAGGGCATTGGATTCGCATGCCTTAAGTTGTGAATTCGAACCTCACCTATCGTGTGTGTGGCGACGGCGCACGTATAAATCTGTAGTGGACACAAAGTCCTCCATATTCAGAGTTATAACACTGGGGGTACTGGTTCAGACGTGATCTTTCTCTGATTAGGGTCTAAATTACGATCTGTGGATGGGTGAATGAAATGTATGAAAGAATTCCGTCCCGTAAAAAGGGTTGTGACGCATAAGTAGCTAAGTCATACTCTTGGCCCTCGTTGGCTCTACTAAAAAAACAAGAGACACTCACTCGGCTTAAATCGCTGCAAGATAACTGTCAGCGGGCTTGTAAAGTACCATAAGTCACAACAGAACACACTCAAGATGATTCAAAGGTCTGCAATACGTTTAAAAATCAATAATTGGCAAACGATTGGTGATAGAAAAATGTCGTTTGTACAGAAATTTATTGTTTAATTTCTTTTTAGCCGTGAATCAATAATTTGTTGACAACATAATTTGCAATTTAATTTCCTAAAAGTTTTGAAATTGTCACCGATGATAAGATAAGGGTTGGGACGCAATATTATCAAGGATATAAACAATTCTGTTAGTTTATAATTGAACATATCCAAAGAAATTACTGATTAGTTGTAACTTTTCAAATTTTTGTAAGTTGTAATTCCAGTGATTAGTTGCAACTTTGTATGAAGGTGTGACACTTGATCTCTCATAGTGGTTTTTGTAATGGTCTTATCATAATCCGTTTTTATTTTCTTGGCTACTCAGTCATTCCGATTACCATGAACGGTGATTCAAGAGCGAGGTATCTCATCGTGGATATAGTCTGAAGCATTTACTGTTCCATCTCCTTCTGAGACATAGCTCAGATCCCAAATTATTGTAGAAGTGACAGTTGGTTTCTCGAATTTTGATGCATAATTCAGCTTTCAAAAAATATTAGATTCGAACTATGCGATTTTTCAGTTTTATCGGATTAAATGCGAGCATTTGTCACAGTTTTTCTTTCAATAGGTACGAAAGAAACGGAATACGGAAGACTATATATAGGTACTTCAATAGGTACGGAAGACTATATATTAAAACTGAACTCTTTGGTTCGTCCAGAGAGTTCAGTTTTAATATATAGTTTTCCTTAAAATACTTCTACCCCATAAAATTCAAAAAATAAAATATACCAATGCGCGTTTGTTTAATCGCTGTCATAATAAGTGTAAACATTTTACCGTTACTTTTAATTTAAAATAAAGTTTAGCAAAATTGCATATTAAGAAAAATATAATCTATACTTACAATAAAGCTCAATGTGTGTGTGTGTGTGTGTGTTGGCGCTCTACAGGCCAGACCATTCAACCTACAGCTACCAAATTTGGCACGTGTATACCTTGGAGGCCGGGAATGTGCACCTGGGGGTTATTTTTTCGAATTTTTAACTAGAATTTTATTTATTTAAAAATTAAGCGAAATTTTGACGTGTTTCTGCTAGAACTTCCGAAAATATTACCGCACAAAAAAGATTTTTACATGAAGTTAAAGATCAAAAATTTATCTTTTAAATGATACTACTGTTTTAATCTTAAAATTAAATTTCTATTTTTAATGAATTTTTAAATAAATATTTTAACTTTGTTTTTCAATAATTTTTTTCGTCAAAAATAAAATTGAGGATTAAGCACGTTTCGCATTCATGAGAAAAAAATAGCTTTTTTCAAAGTGTTGCCATCACATTGATTAAAGCTCTAACTGAAAATAAATTAAATCTTTTTGGAAATGAAATCTGCAGAATTATAATTTTCGGCAAGTGTCTGTAAGAAATGAAACAAATATGAAATATTATTTTTTCTAAAAAATAAATTCAAGAAAAATTATTTTATGATCTTTTACACTCTCTATACAGGGTGTTTATTCAGTCCCGGATCCATTTTGATATTTAATGACTCATAAAAATAATGACGATGTAAACAAACTTATGGCATTTATTGATGGAATAACTCATATATTTCCCTTCTCAGGTTTGAATATTTTTACTTTTGTAAATATCGTCTGCGCGTGTTTTTAATTTCAGATAATTTCATTTTCCAGTCTAAATATATGTACTTTTCTAAATATCATCTGCTTATTAATTGCATTTTTCTCTCTTTTGTTTTTGGCAACTATTGAAATGTTATGTTTACTTTTGATGTGTTTGTTCTACGTAGTACTTTTGTATGTGATGTTTTATTCGATCGGATATTAAGGAGAATGCATACACCACAAGAGAAAGCACAGATTTTATGGTGGTCATAGAGTTAATTTCCAATCAACTAAATCACTGACTTTTAAGAGTTAATTTCAAATCACTTAAACTGACTGATTTATGAAGATTTGAATATCACTATTCAATAAAAAAAAGGATAATTTTAGATTTTTCATCGATCGTTTCAAAGAAAATACGCCAATAAGCGCGCAGGTTTCTCAAGATTAATTGGCCTAAGATTATGAAAATGGTGAGTTTTTCTAAATTTTTAACATTTAAAACTTCATAAATAAGTCTTAGTTGATCGTGGAAAATAGAAACATTCACCCATTTATTTAAAATTTGGTGTGTTCAGAATATTTATCAGAATATGATACCTTACTGCATTAAATTTAGACTTCATAATTTTTGAAATATATTTATAAGCAGGAACAAAATATTATTATTGATTTCATTTCAATCCTTTTGAAAGCAAAACTAAAAACTGAATTTTATACTGAATCTCAGAAATTTTTGTTGAATTATTGTTTGAGATATTACATAAACTATGAAAAATATTTTGTAGTTAACATTAGACTTAAATACCGAGCGATTCTGTTTGCAATACTCATATTCAATAATAATAATAATTAATAAATAACAATAAAGATGATTAATAAAATAAAACGCTTGGTTTTATTAAAAAATATCTTAATATTAATTGCAATTCCGTCATTTACATTTTTAATTAAAGTTGAAGTTTTACCGGAAATGGCAACAAATTAGCAAAATATATATAGTAAATTGAACGAAACGATCTAAACAATATAAGTTTGGTATGACTATCAAAATTTGAAGATTAAAAATGTTTTGTTTGAGAATCTTTAAGAGACCAGTTACTTAAAATATTTAATTGAAAATTGTAGCGAGCGGTAATACTGGCGAACTGGCTGGTCGCCAAAGGCGGCTAGTAATTCATATATCGAGATACTGACATGTAATAAAGCTGTGACTATTAAACAAAACTGTGACAAAATAGCGCATACGTATATCTTGTTAAAATTTTTTATTAGTATTTTAAGCAACTTATAATGAGAAAAACTATTGTATTACAAACCATGCATGATTCTTCCGATTACTTTCGATTTCGTTTTTATATACGATTAATCAGGTTGTGGATATTTTGTACTGTTATTTTTAGATACAATTAATCTGATAATCCGATAATTAATCCGTTTAGTCTGATTTAAAAACATTAGGGATTTAAAAAGGTTTCTTTACATTTCTCTTAACATATGAAATTAATGATTTTCAAGATAATCTTAATCCTCTTGTATTATTTTTAAAAAGACAACATTTACTGTGGATTCAATATTTATTTTGCAATTGGGGAAAAAATGCTTCAAATTACGGGGTATTTTGTGATTAATTCAGCTTTGCTAATTTATTTTCAAAATATGAAATACCAGTTTATATTTATATCCTTTGGTTTCGTGTGAATTTTGAAGGAAGTCATTCCATTGCTTTTTTTTTATCCCGTAAGAGTTTGAAGAAAACACATGTGTTCGAATTGAAAGATTCTTGAGTTTTTGAGCTTCAGAAATCTACTAAACAGTTCAAAAACATATTTATGTTTAAGTTTTTGTTTGGATTACTTTAGTAATTAAAAACAAAGAAATCAGTATTGAAAAGTCCAAATAGAGTAAGAAGTTTTTTTTTTTTTTTGCAATTTAACGCTAAAATAGGCTTAACTACGTATTTTGACGCCAGATGGCGCTAAAGAAACCCAATCCGGAAATTTTGGTAGACAGATGGGAGGATGAATACGTAATCGTTTTCGTTTGCGACTTCGGTGTTGTTTTTTAGACGCGAAATCTGAACAATATTATAATTAACTATGTTACCATTTTTTTTATCAATATAGGTCATAAGTGATGAAACCGTATGGGATAATAGCATCACATAGACGATCATGCCATATTATACAAATCTTTTTTTTAGCAAAAAATAAATAAATAAGATTAAAAAAACTGTATGACGAAATAAAACAGCGTATTATACAAATAAATCAAAATTAAAAACAATAATAATGAATAATAACATACTACGCCTCTCATAAAATGAAAGATTTTTTTTTTCATTCTATTGTTTTTTCTGTTAAGATCTGGAGTTTTAAGACTATTGAACACTATTTGTTTAGAAGATAAATTCTGAGTTTCATTTTCGAATTCTTTTTACTTCTCATTTAACTGTCTAAATAACAATTTAACAACAATTCTAAATTACAATTTTCAATCATGTTTATTCCAAAATCTTTCATAATCAAAATTTTTCCTCGGAAAGTTTTATGCCTAATTAAAATCACAGAGTCGAAAAGAAGATGAAACAATTTACTCCAAAAACATACAAAAGAAATTTCGTAGTATCAAAATAAACTCGACTGAACTTTTTTACATTACTTTTTGCATTCTTCCGGGATTTGAAACTTCCTTTGTTACACCGTTTATTTTGCTGAATAGTTGAAAAACTCATTTTTTTTATTTCTCTTGAATGGCGGGAACATAAGTAAAAGCTTCATGATGATGCCACGAAGAAGATTTCAATTAATGATTTGTCAGTAATTAGCTCAAAATGTATTTTCTTCCATCTCTGTTTTCGTCTGTTGAAAAAATTAATGACTTGTTGAAAAGTGATTTGCTTTGAAGTTTTTAGGTTGACACTAATTTTTAATTTTTGAAGCTAATTAAATATTCGACTTTATTGAACATGTTATAAGATATATTTGTTCTGAGATAACAACATGTTCCGAGATAATATTTATTTTTATCAGTTCTAAGGTAAAGGAATTCTAACACTTTATAATTTTGGAAAGCTATTTTCTTCAGTGTTCATAGCTATTTTATTTTATCGAATAATTTAAAAATATTAATATTGACCTTTTCTAATATTGTTTTTCTAAGTATAAAGTCAAATAATAATAAAGATGAGGTCGGTCGATTCAGAGCTAAGTGCTTGGCGATATAATTTCATTTATCCAAAAATACAAGTAATAAAAAAAACTGGTATGAAAATGTGTACAAGAAAAAGGCAATAATATTCAAATTAAAAATAGCAGTAAAAGCATATTCTTAATATTTAATATTAGTTTTTATATTTTGTCTTCAATTTATATCTAAATAATTTATTTATAATAATCGTTATAGAATGTTGTAATTAATACTTCTCAAATTAAGGAAGATTAGAATCAAACCTAAACACAAAATAATCACTCATCTAACGAATAATTTCTGAAAATATTACAATAGTGTATTATCATTGAGAACAAACTACTAGGCAGAATATCAGAGCTCCAAAACAACAAAAAGTGAGTGAAAGCTTGATTATGAAATTCCATCTTTAAATATGTGTAGCGAGTCTCGCTAAAAGAAATCTGGTAAAAAATTTATTGCACTGCGAAGGATTAACCTGTTAACCTGATTAACCTGTTAACCAGTTACTCAAATTTTGATCAACTCGTTTAATATTGATATAATTTGTCATATCCGTTTAACTGATTAAACGTCTTTCTTCTACAGATATGAATATTTAAAATGATAGTAGCGAAGTGGTAGTAAAAGCTAAAAAGATAACAATGGAGAAATATCCTGTTAAGATGATATTCAATAGAGGCTGATCTGACAAGATGTCGAGTTTGGCTTCAGAATAGCTTTATATCACACACGTCTATTCAGATAAGTAAAGAGATAGATGTGAATCAAAATTTTCCTATTCTTGTTGAATTTAGTTTCTTCACAAAAAGTAACTGATGACATTTATATTAGGAAAAACAAGGGTTCAGCACAAGTGTATTTATTTCAACAGTATTATTTCTTCGAGACTCTCTTTTCGTATCTTTTCCTCTCAAAAATTCATCTGTAGTTAGAGACAAAGGAGAAGTACTGCTATTTCCTTTAACAAATAAGAGTTACTATTTTCCTTAAAAATACACCCGAGATCAAATATCAGCCGCCAACTCATCAGAGTCACGGTATAGTAATAAGAATTCATTCTATTATTCTACAGTAATAAGAATTATAAAGGAAAGGGATTCTAAACGAATCTGGAGGTTGAATAAAAAAACAATAATCTATACTTATAATAAAGCTCAATGTGTGTGTGTGTGCGTGTGTGTGTTGGCGCTCTACAGACCAGACCATTCAACCTACAGCTACCACATTTGGCACGTGTATACCTTGGAGGCCGGGAATGTGCACCTGAGGGTTATTTTTTCGAATTTTTAACCAGAATTTTATTTATTTAAAAAATAAGCGAAATTTTGACGTATTTCTGCTATAACTTCCGAAAATGTTACCGCACAAAAAAGATTTTTACATGAAGTTAAAGATCAAAAATTTATCTTTTAAATGATACTACTATTTTAATCTTAAAATTAAATTTCTATTTTTAATGAATTTTTAAATAAATATTTTAACTATGTTTTTCAATAATTTTTTTCGTCAAAAATAAAAATGAGAATTAAGTACGTTTCGCATTCATGAGAAAAAAATAACTTTTTTCAAAGTGTTGCCATCACATTGATTAAAGCTCTAACTGAAAATAAATTAAATCTTTTTGGAAATGAAATCTGCAAAATTATAATTTTCGGCAAGTGTCTGTAAGAAATGAAACAAATATGAAATATTATTTTTTCTAAAAAATAAATTCAAGAAAAATTATTTTATGATCTTTTACACTCTCTATAGAGGGTGTTTATTCAGTCCCGGATCCATTTTGATATTTAATGACTCATAAAATAATGAAGATGTAAACAAACTTATGGCATTTATTGATGGAATAACTCATATATTTTCCTTTTCAGGTTTGAATATTTTTACTTTTGTAAATATCGTCTGCGCGTGTTTTTAATTTCAGATAATTTCATTTTCCAGTCTAAATATCTGTACTTTTCTAAATATCGTCTGCTTATTAATTGCATTTTTCTCTCTTTTGTTTTTGGCAACTATTGAAATGTTATGTTTACTTTTGATGTGTTTGTTCTATGTATGTATTCTGTCTATGTCTTTTGTATGTGATGTTTTATTCGATCGGATATTAAGGAGAATGCATACACCACAAGAGAAAGCACAGATTTTATGGTGGTCATAGAGTTAATTTCCAATTAACTAAATCACTGACTTTTAAGAGTTAATTTCAAATCACTTAAACTGACTGATTTATGAAGATTTGAATATCACTATTCAATAAAAAAAGGATAATTTTAGATTTTCCATCGATCGTTTCAAAGAAAATACGCCAATCAGCGCGCAGGTTTCTCAAGAATAATTGGCCTAAAATTATGAAAATGGTGAGTTTTTCTAAATTTTTAACATTTAAAACTTCATAAATAAGTCTTAGTTGATCGTGGAAAATAGAAACATTCATTCATTTATTTAAAATTTGGTGTGCCCAGAATATTTATCAGAATATGATACCTTACTGCATTAAATTTAGACTTCATAATTTTTGAAATATTTTTATAAGCAGGAACAAAATATTATTATTGATTCCATTTCAATCCTTTTGAAAGCAAAACTAAAAACTTAATTTTATACTGAATCTCAGAAATTTTTGTTGAATTATTGTTTGAGATATTACATAAACTATGAAAAATATTTTGTAGTTCACATAAGACTTAAATACCGAGCGATTCTATTTGCAATACTCATATTCAATAATAATAATAATTAATAAATAACAATAAAGATGATTAATAAAATAAAACGCTTGGTTTTATTAAAAAATATCTTAATATTAATTGCAATTTCGTCATTTACATTTTTAATTAAAGTTGAAGTTTTACCGGAAATGACAACACATTAGCAAAATATATATAGTAAATTGAACGAAACGATCTAAACAACAGTATAAGTTTGGTATGACTATCAAAATTTGAAGATTAAAAATGTTTTGTTTGAGAATCCTTTAAAAGACCAGTTACTTAAACTATTTAATTGAAAATTGTAGCGAGCGGTAATACTGGCGAACCGGCTGGTTGCCAAAGGCGGCTAGTATAAAATAAACACAATTTATACATTGATAAGTCAGTCGTCATAAGGATTTAACTTCCATTCCAAATTCATACGAAAAACTTGGTTTGGTATTCTGCATAATCAACAAAAACATGTTTAAAAATGTTATTAAATTGAGGATAAAATTTTTTATATAATTCATTCATTAGAATAATTCATTTTAAGAATTGATTCATTAGAATAATTCATTTTAAGAATTGATTCATTAGAATAATTCA
>JAPMOR010089503.1:0-16517 GCA_026543865.1 Argiope aurantia | reverse complement strand
AACGAGAAAACATATTTCCATGAACCCACACGTACCTTTCATACTCTTGATTTGGCCTTTTGCTCCCCCGAACTTCTACCATTGCTTGATTTCAAGGTCGAAAGTGATTTAAATAATAGCGACCACTTTCCGATAATAGTCTCCCCCTCAGGGGCTCACCTTCTTTAGGTGAGTACGGGTGTCCCAATCCCGAGGTACCCAGGGATCTTTACTCCCTTAAAGTTCGCTCTCCTCTACGCCTTCTGCTTTCTGCTGTCTTTCCTTCCCTCGACGGCAAGTGAGGGAGCTCTCCATGAGAAGCTGTCGCCGCTCTGTTTGCTTCTTGCTTCTCATGGACAGCCAAAAACCCCACGTGTTGACCGTGCGTGGCGACCCATTAGACGGGTGGTGCACTGTGGTCCCCGGTGTATCAATCGGCCGGTAGCTATCAACCTAAGTTGTTAGTCTGCTAGGGATCAAGCGAAGGGGTTACTCCTTGGGCTTGGCGTTAAGGGTGGTCACTGTCCCCGGGGGTAACTCCGAGCGTATAGGTTCCGGCTAGCACCAAGGTAAGCACCGAGGCTGGAAATGGCCAGAGCCGGTCTCTGCCTTCCCTTGTTGGGCTCCGTGGTGGGCGGTGCCGTCGGAC
This sequence comes from Argiope aurantia, assembly GCA_026543865.1. Lineage (NCBI taxonomy): Eukaryota > Metazoa > Arthropoda > Arachnida > Araneae > Araneidae > Argiope > Argiope aurantia. Next base: position 15,889 of record JAPMOR010089503.1, on the reverse strand, counting down.
CCGAATCTTATCTGATATCGTATGGGCTCCTCCAAACGTGGTCCCTTCAGTGGGCATCATAAAGTTCCATCTCATTTTAATTCAATTAACCACTTTGACTCTTTTTACGTTTTGAAAAGAATTTCGGACAATAATGAAACTTTTTCAAATGTCTCCCCATTTTTAGTCCAAAAGGCCGTAACTGCAACTGTTGGTGAAGTTACATCTATTAAGAAGATGCGTTCTGGTGACTTGTTGGTAGAGGTGAATTCTCGAAAACAAGCCCAGCAGCTTCAAAAACTAAAAGCCTTAGCAACAATAGCCATTACAGTAAGTTCTCATCAATCTCTGAATACTTCCAAAGGTGTCGTTACCTGCGGAGAAATGTTAAATGTCCCCATAGAGATAATAAAGAAATTAAACCACAAGGTGTAATTGACGTTCGCCGCATAAATATAAGGCGAGATGGACAGCTTATTGAAACTAAACACCACATTCTGACTTTTCAGACACCAAACTTACCCGAATACACTTATGCCGGCTATATTAGATTACCAGTCCGTCCATACATTCCAAACCCTCTTAGATGTTTCCAGTGCCAGCGCTTTGGCCACTCAAAGGCAAATTGCCGCGGGTCACTTACTTGTGCCCGTTGTGCTGGTTGGTTGGTTGGTTGATGGAGTTTATTGGCGCAAGAACCATTTTCGATTAAACTGCGCCAAACATACGGTAAGATTTAACCCTATTTTAAAAGTTTAAAAATTTCTTTCTAAATTGCATCATTTTCCTGAACTTGTCTATCTGTAAAATCTATAAAACGTAAGAGTATGATAAACCAGAATCTAAGAGTTATTTAAGAATCAAATCGTAAAGTAAAAGCCAATCATTTTTAAAAAGGTAAAAAGATGGGGATGGGGTACTTTATGAAGAATATCTTTTAATTTGATTTGAGGAGAGTGAAAGTAGAGAATTCGTTCATTGTTAAATTGTGGACATTCTATTAAAATGTGAAGAACCGTCAAAGGACATTGACATGCTGTACATCGGGGTGCGGGTTCCCCCAACAGTAAATGTTTATGTGTGAGCCGTGTGTGGCCAATTCTTAATCTGGTAAGAATGGTATCAAATTTTCTACTAGGCAAACAAGGCCAAAAATCGATTAAATATTTTATTGTTTTAAGTTTATTTGCCTCTGTAAGATCCCACTGGATTTGCCATTTTAAATGCAAACTGGATTTAACGTGGTTTTTTATATCTTTTAATGGAATGGGAGATTTTAATATACTGGTAGCAGATTTCGCTAGATTGTCTGCTAATTCATTTCCCGGTATACCAACGTGAGAAGGAACCCAGCAGAAAAGAACTTGGAACCCCTTGCAAGTGAGATTATCATGTAGTTCAAGTATGCTAAAAGTGAATGGATGAGAGAAACGGTGGAGTGATATCAACGATTCTAGGACACTTTTTGAGTCTGAATAAATGATATAGTTATCAGGTGGACTATTTGAAATGTGAGATAATGCATGAAGGATGGCAGTCATTTCTGCAGTAAAAATAGAACATGAAGGGTGAAGTTGAAATGAGATGGTATCGTTGATAAAAACACAAGCAAAGGAAGTGCATGAAGAACATTTCGAACCGTCTGTAAATATTGGAATGAAATTTTTATATGATTCACGATGATGAGCAAAAAGTTGGAGGTAAATCTCAGGGGCCGTATTAGTTTTATCAAAAGTTGTAAATGGATTTAAGTATTTTAGTCCATGTGATTTCCAGGGAGTGAGGCAATATTTTACGTTTGATACAACGTGGATATTTTCTATGTTTAAACTGTTTAGAATGTTTGTTGCTCTGTTAAAGAATGCAGGAATGACGGATGGTTTGGCATTTTGTAAGCGAAGTATGAATTGATTTTGCTTGTAATTAAAAAACGGATGTGATGGAAGGGATAAAATTTTAAAATAGTAATGGAGAGTTAGCATTTTTCGTCTCTGATCAAGAGAGGGCTCACAACATTCGACATACAGGCTTTCGACAGGAGAAGTACGAAAGGCGCCACTGCAAAGTCTGAGAGCTGAGTTATGAATAGGGTCTAATTTTTTTAACACACTCTGTCTTGCAGAACCGTATATTGCACATCCGTAATCCATTCTGGAGAGCACAGCTGCTCTGTAGACTCGAAGCAAGGATGTTCTAGAAGCTCCCCATGATGTGTTTGAAAGAACTTTTAAGATGTTCAAAGCCTTTTCGAGTTTCTTTCGTAAATATAAAACATGTGGACCGAAAGTGAGTTTTTTGTCAAAAATTAGTCCTAAAAATTTAATTTCATTGACAACATTGATGGGTTGACCGTCAAGTATAATCTCAGGATCTGGATGGAGGCGGCGTCTACGACAAAAGTGTATACATTTTGTTTTCGTTGAGGAGAAAGAGAATCCATTAAGAGTAGACCATTGTTGGATTTTATTTACGGCCAGTTGAAGTTGTCGTTCCATAAACGCAATATCATCCCCTGAACAAGATATGTAAAGATCATCAACGTAAAGGAAGCCTTTGACATAGAGTGGAAGTTGTTGTAAAATGTCATTTATCTTTAAAGCAAAAAGCGTTACACTAAGTACACTACCCTGAGGCACCCCTTGTTCTTGAATAAAGTAGTCTGACAGTTGGTCTCCAATTCTTACTCTGAATTTTCGAAGTTTTAAAAAATTCTGAATGAATATGGGTAGATTACCACGAAGGTTGCAATTATAGAGATCGCGAAGAATGCCAAATCTCCAAGCACGATCGTAAGCTTTCTCTATGTCGAAAAAAATAGCTACGGTATGCTGTCTGCGAATAAAAGAATTTCGAATTTCTGTTTCCAAGGCGAGCAAGTTATCAATTGTTGAACGTCCCTCTCTAAACCCGCTTTGGAAGGGACTAAGAAATTTGTTAGTTTCCAAGTAATATATTAAGCGCTTGTTGACCATCTTCTCGAGAACTTTACATAGACAGTTAGTAAGTGCAATTGGGCGGTAGTTGCATGGGTTTGATGGCTCTTTTCCAGGTTTAAGAATGGGTATTATAATAGCCTGTTGCCAGGATGATGGGAAAGATTGCTCACGCCAAATTCTGTTATAGAGAAATAGTAGATTGAGTAAAGATATATTAGACAGATGTTGTATCATAGGGTAACTGATATTGTCGGGACCTGGAGATGATTTACGAATTTCAGAGAGACATCTTTTTAATTCAGGAAAAGTGAAATCTGTATTGTAAGGAGCAAATGGAGAGGAATGAAAATTAATTTTTTGCTTTTCAGCTGTAAATTTATGGCGAGTAAACGGAGTTGAATAATTATTACTATTTGATGTTTTAGCTAATTCTGAGGCAATGCAATTAGCAATGTCTTTTAGAGATGAAACAAAGATTCCATTAGTATAGAGAATTCTTATATTGTTAGATTTGTATATGCCGCAGGTTTTCTTTACTCTCTCCCATAGTTTTTTGCTAGATATGTTGGAATTAATACTGCTGATGTATCTTTCCCATGACTCCCGTTTACTTCGTCGTTGTATTCTTCTCGAGTTGGCCTTTGCTTGCTTGTAACTAATTAAGTTCGCAGTGGTTGGGTTTCTTCGGAATCGACTCCAGGCTTTTCTTTGCCTCTTGTATGCCTCGCGGCAATCTTCATTCCACCATACCTTCCTTTGTCTTTTAAAATTATTGGAGCTTTTAGGAATTGAATTATCGGCTGCAGCAATTAACACTTCAGTGACATTTTTGATAGCAGTATCTATACTATTGTTAGTGATCATTTCTTTAGTTATATTTGCCCTTAACTGAAATTCTGCCCAATTGGCTGCTTTAAAATTATATTTCAGTGTGCGATGAGTTAAAGGTGTTTTTCTGTTATCAAAAATAATTAAAGGAAAATGATCGCTATTGTGAAGGTTATTGGCAACATGGAGTGTAAGATGAGGCAGGAGGGTTGGAGAACATATTGCAAGGTCTACAGAGTGAAAAGTTCTAGTCGGCTCGTGAAAATAGGTATATTCGTAATTGTTAAGAAGACAAAGACTGTAATCATCTAGTATTTTTTCAATTTGTTTGCCCCTTGTATTTACATCAGTATTACCCCAAAGTTGGCTGTGTCCATTCATATCACCAAGAATGATGAATGGTTCGGGTAGCTGGGAAATGAGATTATTCAACTTATTTTGGTCAACAGGAGTATTTGGTGGAAGGTATAGACTACAAACTGTAAATAAGGAATGGGTATGGATTTGAACAGCTATTGCCTGCAAAGGAGTATTTAATGATAGTGGAGATGAAGGAAAAGAGTTCGAGATCAGCAAAGCTACCCCTCCCGAAGCTCTATCACCTGTACCATTTTTTTGTACGAGTTCATAATGCTTTAATGGAATTGTGTCGTTAGGCTTTAAATAGGTTTCTTGGAGAGCAATAATGGAAGGTTGGTGTACATTGATGATGTCCTTAAGGTCTGAAATCTTATTTTTAATTCCTCGGCAGTTCCAAGAGACGATATTGGCCATGCAAAAAAAAAATTAAAACACAAAGCTAATGAGTTTTTAAGGAGACCGTAATGAAGTATCAGTTTCACTAGCTGAGGACAGAATGTCTTCATCCGATGGATGGATGTTGATAATTGAATCAGCATTTTTTACGTCTTCTGTTTTTCCCATTTTTTTCAAAAAATCATCTTTAATTTTTGGCTGATTTTGTAACAGTTTATCTTTTTTTAAAGCAGCAAGACGGGCTTTTTTAGTTGCTTTGGTTTCCTTTACTTGGTCAGGTTTTTTGTTGTTTTTTGCTTTATTTGCTTGTTTTTGTATTAGGGGGGATGACACATGTTTTAAAGGAGAAGCATCGGAAGATATTTTCATTTGGATAGGTGGCGCTTTTATGGATTGCGATGAGTTTGGCGGTACAGGTGTCCTTGAGGTATTTGAATGGAATGAAATTCCGGTTTCTGTATTATTTGGGTTCGAAATATGTCCGCAATGTCTACATTGTTTAATAACCGATGAATATGTAATTCCTGGTTTGGGAGTACGTTCGGTAATTATTTTTCTGGCTTCTGCAAAAGAAATATTTTTCTTCATTTTAAGAGTGAGAATTTCTTTCTCCAAGGCCCATTTAGGACAAGATCTTGAAAAGGCTGGGTGAGCACCTTCACAATTCCTACATTTAATTTCTTCCGAGATGCAATCTGAAGAATCGTGTCCAGGAACTGAGCATTTGGCACATATTTTTGTACCTCTGCAAGCTTGCTGAGAGTGTCCGAATCTTTGACATTTAAAGCATCTGACTGGATTAGGAATATAAGGTTTGATAGGGCATCTTAAATAACCTGCCTTTATTGACTTTGGTAATTCTGTAGTAGAAAAAGTTAGAACGACATGTTGTGTAGGGATTAATTTACCATCACGTTTGATGTGAATACGACGAGCTCCACAAACTTTTTGATCAGACAATTCATTTACAAGTTCAGATTCTGTATGGTTTTTGAGACCGCGTTCGGATATTACTCCGCGTGAAAAGTTCAGATTCCTATGTACAGAAACGTTGACTTTAATATTTCCTAATGCTGTTAATTTACTTAGAGTTGCTGCTTGGGTAGGATTAGATACTTCAATGAGTAAGTCCCCAGATTTCAGTTTTTTTACATTCTTTACTTCTCCAATATGAGATAAAATGAGCTTGTGAACTATAAAAGGTGAGATTTCATGAAACGTATCCATTGTTGACATGATGAAAAACTTAGTATCTACAGTGACTACGGTGCAGTTAGAAGGACCCATACAAAGAGGGAAAAAATTCGGGTCCCAACGGCACCACCCACCACGGAGCCCAACAAGGGAAGGCAGCCACCGGCTCTAGATCTTTCCAGCCTCGGCGCTTACCTTGGTGCTAGCTAGGACCTATACGCTAAGAGCCACTTCCAGGAACGTCTACCACCCTTAACGCAGAGCCCCAGAAGATGACCCCTTCGCTTGATCCCCTTGAGCAGACCAGCCAAATCGCTGGGATACCAGCCGATTGATACACCGGGGACCAAAATGTACCACCCGTCTAATGGGTTGCCACGCACGGCAAACACGTGGGGTTTTTTGGCTGTCCATGAGAAGCAAGAAGCAAACAGATCGGCGACAGCTTCTCATGGAGAGCTCCCTCGCCTGCCGTCGAGGGATGGAAAGACCAAGCAAAAAGCAGAAGGCGTAGAGGAGAGTAAGCATGAAGGGAGTAAAGATCCCTGGGTACCTCGGGATTGGGACACCCGTACTCACCTATAGTAGGTGAGTCCCTGAGGGGGCCCGTTGTGCTGGTAAAGGGCATGAGAGCCAGCAGTGTTCCGAACAAGAAAAGTGCGTGAACTGCGATGGCAGCCATCCCTCTTATTCTCGATCCTGCCCGCGTTGGGTACTGGAAAAACAGATTACAACAGTCAAAATTAAAGAAGGCATACCATACCCTGAGGCCAGGCGAAAGGTGCAAATACAAACTCCTAAGCCTGGTATTAGTTATTCTTCTGTTGTAAAGAAATCATTTTGTGAAAACTGCTCCTGTAATAATTGTAAAAAAATTGCCATAAAATCTAAAAACATTGAGAAAAAATCAGATTCCGATACCGAAAATTCCACAAGTTCACCTGAAACTTCTCCACCTGTAAAACCAAAATCGAAATCAAAACGCAAATCGCAAAATTCACTAACACTGCAACTTGCGAAGCGCGGCCTTTCGCATAAAGACCTAAATGTAAAATTTAAAAAATCCAAAGCAAAAAATTCCGTCGCCTTAGGTTTAGCGACGAAAGGTGTGGTCCATAAGGACTTATCATCTATCTTTGGTGATGCACCCAATATTAACCCTGACATAAAATTGCATCCATCTGAGGATGATGATGACTTGGAGATGAGTTGCGAAATTCAGACATCTCCAACTACCGCCTCTTGTCTTTCCTCTTCAAAAAGACTCTCTTAATGGGTACCTTCCTTTCTTGGAATTGTCGGGGCATAAGGTCCAAACTTCCTGACATCAAGTCCATTTTCAACAAATTTCATCCAATCTGTTTTGGTGTTCAAGAAACCTTCTTGACACCCAATATTCCGATTAAATTCCGCGGTTATAATTGTACTCGTAAAGATGCAGACACAGGAGCTCGCATATCTGGAGGTGTCTGTATCTTCACATCCAATTTATATCCGAGTACACCTCTTACTTTAAGCACATCTCTGCAGGCTGTGGCTGTACAAGTTCACACAAGAACATTGGTCACAGTCTGCTGCATTTATTTACCTCCTCATGATGTCATCTGTCAGCAAGAACTCGACAACTTAGTGGACCAGCTTCCTTCACCTTTCATCTTACTCGGTGATTTCATTGGGCACAGTACCTTGTGGGGTTCAGATAGCACAAACTCGCGTGGAAGGCAGATTGAGTAGTTTATTTCCAATAACTGTCTCTGCCTGCTGAATGGTGAAGAGAAAACCTACTTCCACGAACCTACTCGTAGCTTCCACAGTCTTGATCTGGCCATTTGTACACCTGAACTGCTACCATTCTTCACTTTAACAGTTAGTAATGATCTTTACGGCAGTGATCACTTTCCCGTTATTGTCTCGCATACTGAAGGGGATGGTGCGACTCTGCACCAACCTCGTTTCATATTCCAGCGAGCACATTGGGATGAATTCGCACTGTTGGCAGATATCACTCAAACTATGGTCACTAGATCAGACATCTCGGAAGCTGTTCAATGTGTCCTTGAAACCATTATAAACGCCGCTAATAATACTATACCGAAATCTTCCCCACGTCTAAGAAAATATCGCAGACCGTGGTGGAATGAAGCCTGCCGCGACAGTCATAAGAAACAAAAGAAGATGTGGAATATATTTAGAAGGTACCCGACAACAGAGAACTTGGTCGCTTTTAAGAAATCCAAAGCGCTTGCTCGTCGTATTCGCCGCCGCAGTCAGAGAGAATCGTGGATATCATTTGTTTCCTCAATAACATCCAATACTTCCAGTAAGACTTTGTGGAGAAAAGTAAAGGCTGCTAGTGGGATATATAGTGAATCTTCCATTCCTGTGTTAAATACCGGAAATGAAATACATTCCGCCCCATTAGACATAGCCAATATTCTGGGTCAAGCATTTGCACAAGTTTCCGCAATAGATTCATATAGTCCCGGGTTTCTGGCAATCAAGAATCCTGCGGAACAGATACCTTTGCGTTTTAATTACCAAAGTACTTTTTCATACAACTGTGAATTTAGAATGCATGAACTGGAAGCAGCGTTATCTAATGCCCATGATACCAGTCCCGGTCCAGATGGAATCACATATAACATGCTTCGTCATCTGAAAAAAACTTCACTTTCCAATCTACTGTTTCTATATAACAGAATATGGACGGAGCAAAAATACCCAACAAAGTGGTGCGAAGCTATTGTGATTCCGATCTTAAAACCTGGTAGAGAACCATCGAATCCTCTGAACTATAGGCCAATTGCTCTGACAAGTTGTCTTTGTAAGACCTTCGAGCGCATGGTCAATGCTCGCTTGATGTATGAACTGGAGAAACAAGGATGTATATCTCCTTTGCAGAGTGGTTTCCGTAGAGGTCGATCTACCTTCGACAATCTCGTATTACTGGAAACACAAATCCGCAATGCATTTGTCAGGAGGAATCACCTTGTCTCCTTATTCTTCGACATTGAAAAAGCCTATGACCGTGCTTGGCGCTTTGGCATACTTTCAACACTTTTTAACTTTGGTTTTAGGGGAAATTTACCCATATTTTTACAGAACTTTTTATCTCATCGAACATTTCGAGTTCGTGTAGGGAACATTTATTCAAATCATTTTATTCAAGCTGAGGGAGTTCTCCAAGGAAGTGTCCTCAGTGTTACACTTTTTATTGTTCATCTCAGTCAAATTTTGAATCATTTGCCTTCATCCGTTAATGGAACCCTTTATGTTGACGATCTGCAGATCTCATGCCAGGGTAGTGATATGAATGTAGTAGAGCAATTATTGCAAAATGCTGTGGACAAATTGGTGGCTTGGTGCAAGAACAATGGACACACTATTTCGCCAGAGAAGAGTCGCTGTGTGCATTTCTGTCGCAAACGGAACTATCACCAGGATCCTAACATTCAAATACAGAATGTTCCAATTCCTGTTGTGAATGAAATACGTTTTCTGGGAGTGATTTTCGATCGGAAATTGACCTTTCTTCCACACATCTTACACCTACGGAAGAAGTGTGAGAAATTATTCAATATTTTAAAAGTACTCTCCAGAACATCTTGGGGTGCCGATCGAACCTCTCTTCTTCGTATTTATCAGACAATAATTCTCTCTCGAATCGATTATGGTTGCATGGTATATGGCTCCGCCCGTTCAACTGTTTTGCAGCGACTGGATACCGTCCATCATTCCGCTTTGCGCATTTGCTCTGGTGCGTTCCGCACTTCTCCAATAGAAAGTCTCTACGTTATTTGCCATCAGCTACCACTTTGTTTAAGACGTCAGAAATTGTCCGCTACGTTTTATTTCAGAACACAATCCCTTCTAAAGCACCCATTAAGAGAAATATCGCTACCAATTGGCCTTCGCCGTCTTTATAATGCCCGTCCTTTTCATATTCTACCATTTTGTGATAGAACCAAAATACTCTTGCATGATTCGGATCTTGACACAGTTCATGTTAAAGCTGTTGACTCGTTTAGTTTCCCACCCTGGGATATTCCTCAATTTTCCTATTTGAATCCTTTCAGAGAATTTGATAAATCTTCAACCTCTCATATTGTTTTCCAACAGTTTTTTCTACTACATCGTTATCGGTATTCATCTTTTGTGCCAATTTTCACGGACGGCTCGAAATCGGAAGATTATGTTGGTTGCGGCATAATTCTTCCTTCTGATACACTGAGCCACCGTCTACACAACTGTTGTTCCGTTTTTACTGCTGAGTTGGTGGCTATCTTCTTTGCACTTCAAAAAATTTCAACCTCCACTCAGCGTAAATTTGCCATTTATACCGATAGCATGAGTGCTTTAGAGACCCTTTCACACTACCACAATCGGATGCATCCGATTGCTATTAGAATTTTATTCACTTTACGTCTTTTAAAAAATGAAGGCTTTCAGTTTATTTTCTGTTGGGTTCCGAGTCACGTAGGCATTCATGGAAATGAAAAAGCAGATTCAGCTGCAAAATCTGCAACGTCATTTTTGAGCTTTGGACTTCCCTTTCATGATATTAAAACGTCCATCTCTCGTCACATTTTTTCTGACTGGCAAAAGTCATGGGATCTGCAGATCCAAAATAAGTTACATTCTGTGAAAACTGACATTATTTTGTGGCCTGTACATCCTATACGTGAGATGGATGTTAAATTGACACGTCTCCGTATAGGACACACTCGTTTCACCCACAAGCATTTAATATTTGACGAAAATGCGCCTACATGTAACAGATGCCGAGTAAATTTTACTATTCACCATATTTTAATTGACTGTCCTGTTTTCAGTTCTTATCGTGTTCTTTTTTTTACCTCGTCTTCCTTGACTTTACAAGACTTGGTGGGCGAAATACACCACCCAAATATTTTTAAATTTTTAAGAGCGATTGGTCTCTATACTTGTATTTAGCATTATTTTCCTATTTCGTATTTTAACATTTGGTTTCGACTTTGCATAAGTTTTTTAAATTTCGATTAATCATAAATTGTTCGTTAAAACTATCTTTTATTTTCAAATTATAGAATCTTTTATTATATTTTAGGCTGCTTTATCTTCATATGTAAACTTCATAAAAAAATAAATGTGCTTTTAAACCGTTTCTTATGTTACCACATGATTGGCGCAGTATGGTCAAGTGTGGCTCTTGCGCCAATAAACCATACAAAACCAACCAGGCTGAGGGAGTTCCGCAGGGAAGTGTACTCAGTGTCACCCTTTTTATTATTCATCTGAGCCAGATTTTAACTCATATACCTTCATCTGTACAAGCAAGTCTTTATGTAGATGATCTTCAGATCTCATGCCAGGGAAGCAGTATGAACCTTATTGAGCGACAATTACAGAATGCTGTGAATAAATTGGTAGTTTGGTGCAAAAACAACGGACACAATATCTCACCGGAGAAGAGCCGTTGTGTGCACTTCTGCCGAAAGAGAAACATTCACTTGGATCCCAATATTAACATTGGTAATATATCGATTCCTGTAGTAAAGGAAATAAGGTTTTTGGGAATAATCTTCGATCGCAAATTGACTTTCCTTCCGCATATCTTGTACCTGCGGAAGAAGTGTGAGAAATCCTTAAATGTTCTGAAGGTACTCTCCAGAACATCTTGGGGTGCCGATCGAACCTCCCTACTCCGCATTTATGAAGCAGTAATTCTATCCCGAATCGATTATGGGTGTATGGTGTATGGTTCTGCCCGCACCTCCGTCTTGCGACGATTAGATACTGTTCACAACTCTGCCTTAAGAATTTGTTCTGGTGCATTTCGGACCTCTCCGGTTGAGAGCCTGCATGTTATCTGCCACAAAATGCCCCTAAATTTAAGGCGTATTAAATTGTCCGCTTCGTATTATTTTCGAATCATGTCTGTAACAAAGCACCCTTTACGTCAAATTAAACTTCCGCCGTTTCTTCGCAGATTGTATGATGCCCGTCCATTTCATATCCTTCCATTCAATGAGAGAATTAAAATAAACCTTCATAACTAGGGCCTTGAAAATATTGCTATTAAATCATCTGATTTGTTTCATTTTCCACCTTGGGATATACCGCAATTTTCTTTTTTAAACCCTTTTTCAGGATTCGATAAATCTTCAACAGCACCGACTGTCTTCCAACAGATGTTTCTATATCATCGCTATCTGTATTCTTCCTTCACACCAATTTTCACGGATGGCTCGAAATCAGATGGTCATGTCGGTTGTGGAATCGTTCTACCATCTGATACACTGAGCCACCGTTTACACAATTGTTGCTCAGTTTTTACTGCTGAGTTGTTGGCACTTTTCTATGCTCTCCAGAAAATTTCACCTTCTACTCAGCGTAAATTTATTATTTATACTGATAGCATGAGTGCTTTGGAGACTCTAACTCACCACCACAATCGGATGCACCCGATTGCTGTTAGAATTTTATTTAACTTGCACCTATTACAAAATGAGGGCTTTCAAATTATTTTCTGTTGGGTGCCGAGTCATGTCGACATTGCTGGAAACGAAAGGGCAGATTTAGCGGCAAAATCAGCAGCGAATTTTTTGTCTCATGGACTTCCTTATTGCGATGTTAAGAAGTCCTTGGCTAAACACATGTTTTCTTCTTGGCAATTGACGTGGGATCTGCGAACAGAAAATAAATTGCATTCCATCAAACCAATTATTGGATTGTGGCCTGTTCTCCCTATACGTGAGGTTGACGTCAAAATGACTCGCTTGCGTATAGGACATACTCGCTTCACACACAGACATCTTCTGCTTGGTGAAGATGGGCCGAGATGCCCCACATGCCGTGTGGATTTTACTATTAAACATATTTTAATTGAATGTACTGATTTTAACCACCAACGTATTCGCTTTTTTAATTCAACTTCGTTGAACCTGCATGACCTGGTGGGTGACAAACACCACCCAAATATTTTTAAATTTTTAAAGGATATTAGATTTTATACGTGTATTTAGTATGTACAATTCACTCTGATCAATACTACCCAAACACTGATTCTTTTCTTTATTGCCGTTTCTGTTTTATGTTTCAACTCAGGCTTTTAACATTCTGAAACATAGTTCTTTTTATAAGATTGTTTTCCGGTCTATCAAGTTTTATTTTTAACTCAATTTACTCTTTCAACTTAATTTTTACCTTACTTTTATATTTTACCATTAGATTGGCGCAGCATGGCCAAGTGTGGCTATTGCGCCAAAAAATATCACAAATCACAAATCCCAGAATCTATCGCTTCCACCACAGTTGATAAAACTGTTTTTAAACTAAGTCCCCAAGACTGTCAAGTTCAATCGATTGATCTTAAAGCTTTTCACTGTGAATCTTTAAGTACCCCCATTCATAAGATACTTGAAGAAACATCGAATCAAAAGATTACAATGACTTTTTTCCTCTTACTTGGTTTTATAATTTATTGTACTTGTTTTAATGTTACGAGTGTTGCACCTTTTGAATTTCATTGGTATTTTAATCTTTTAACATTTTTGGAAAAATTTACTTTCTGGGATGTGAGTTGCAACTTCAAAAACACTACTAATATTCATTACTAGATGTCTTGCATTTTATCACGAATTTAATTTTAAATTGTATGAGTGAATTGCACTTAGCTTTCATTAATACCATGTGTCTGGCGCAGTATAGTCAGATATGGCTCTTGCGCCAATAAACAACAAAATCCAATCCAATCCTTCTCCATTCATTATTTTGGGCGATCTTAATGGTCATAGTTCCTTTTGGGGAAGCACTGAAACAAATTCACCTGGTCAACAAATCGAACAATTTCTCGCAGATCATAATTTATGCATTTTAAATTCTGACGAAAAAACGCATTTTCATTTACCAACACGAACTTTTCATTCGGTTGATCTCGCTATTTGCTCTCCGTCTTTATTGCCTTTTTTCAGTTTAACTGTTGACAACGATCTTTACAATAGCGACCATTTTCCTTTAATTGTTACCGACAGTAGGCACAATGCAGCTAGTTCTTTCCGGCCATCCAAATTTGTTTTTAATGCAGCAAACTGGCAAAAGTCCATCTCTCTGGCTGATATCAATGCAGAAATAGTTAAATCTTCCACTATTGATGAAGTCCTGAAACATATTGTCAGTATTATAATTGAGGCAGCAGATAACACTATTCCAAGGAAATCTGGAGTTCTTAGGAATCAAAACTAGCCATGGTGGGATGCTAATTGTCAACAAGCATATAAAGGACAAAAAAAAGGCATGGAATATTTTTCGCCGTTATCCCTCTAGTGAAAATTTTATCAAATTTAAAAAATCTAGAGCAGAATACAGAAACATCCAACGACGTAGTAGAAGAATTTCTTGGTAAAAATTCGTTTCTGCTATCACTTTAACAATATCTAGCCATCATTTGCGGATTAAAGTTAAAAAAGCTTCAGGTGCTTCTTATTCTAATCATGTTTCAATTTTAATTGATAAATGTAACACCATATCTTCCATAAAATATATTGCAAATTCCATAGCTTCAACATTAGCTCACACGTCCAGCAGGAAATATTATCCACCTGCGTTTTTGCAATACAAAGAGAAAGCAGAAAAGTAAAAACTAAATTTTAATTCTCAAACTAATTTGCTCTACAACAGCGATTTTTCGTTTTTAGAATTCCAATCGTGCCTTGCTATTGTCCACGATTCCTCTCCCGGTCCTGACCCCCTCAGGGGCTCACCTACTATAGGTGAGTACGGGTGTCCCAATCCCGAGGTTCCCAGGGATCTTTACTCTCTTTATACTTATTCTCTCCTAAACCTGCTGCTGTCTGCTGTGTATTTCCTTCCCTCGACGGCAAGCGAGGGAGCTCTCCATGAGAAGCTGTCGCCACTCGGTTTGCTTCTTGCTTCTCATGGACAGCCAAAAACCCCACGTGTTGGCCGTGCGTGGCGACCCATTAGACGGGTGGTGCACTGTGGTCCCCGGTGTATCAACCGGCTGGTATCCTAACCATCTGGTTAGTCTGCTAGGGATCAAGCGAAAGGGTCAATCTCTGGGGCTTGGCGTTAAGGGTGGTCAACGTTCCTGGAGATGACTCTGAGCGTATAGGCTCCGGCTAGCACCAAGGTAAGTGCCGAGGCTGGGAGTGGCCAGAGCCGGTGGCTGCCTTCCCTCGTTGGGCTCGGTGGTGGGCGGTGCCGTCGGGGCCCGAATTCTTTTTACCATGCTGCATGGGTGCCAAAGGCAAACTTCGTCCCTTAAGTGGGCATGTCACTGTTCAAAACTCACCAATACATTTTGATTCTTTCTTTCTTGTCAAACGTAATTCCACAAATAACGAAACTTTCGAGAATGTTTCACCTTTTCTAGTGCAAAAGGCTATTTCTGCTACTGTCGGAGATGTCACATCAATAAAAAAAATTCGCTCCGGAGATTTACTTGTAGAAGTTAATTCTATGAAACAAGCGAAACAAATTATGAAAATTAAAGCTTTAGCTGATGTAAAAGTAACAGTGGAACCTCATAAAACATTAAATTCTTCTAAAGGAGTTATAACTGTTGGAGAACTTTTTAATGTTCCTTTAGAGGAAATCGCATATGAATTAAAACCACAAGGAGTCACACATGCGCGACGCATTTTCATACGAAGGGATGGACAGCTCCTTCCAACGAAGCATCTGATCTTGACCTTCAGATCTCCAAAACTTCCCGTTTCTATCAAGGCAGGATATATTAACTGCCCAGTCAGACCATATATCCCAACATCTCTACGATGTTTCCATTGCCAGCGTTTTGGCCACCCAAAAACTGCTTGCCGCGGTAAACTTGCTTGTGCTCGCTGTGCGGAAGTCGGACATGATAACGCTGAGTGTAATGCAACAGAAAAATGCGTAAATTGTAAGGGCAATCACACTTCTTATTCTCGGTCTTGCCCTATCTGGAAGTTTGAAAAAGAGGTCATTGAAGTTAAATTCAAGGAAAAGATGTCTTATCCCGAAGCCCGACGGATTGTCAAAGCTCGGACAACGACGTCTGGTAACACTTACGCTTCGGCAGTGAAGAAAACCCTTGTTAGCCAAAGTACACAATATGAAGTAAATGATTTTCCACCTGACATTGATACAGATACCTCTGATACGGTCAACTCGGAAACAGTTAAAGCTCAACGCAAGAAGCCTTCTAAAGCTGAAAA
>JAPMOR010089502.1:0-14692 GCA_026543865.1 Argiope aurantia | reverse complement strand
CGTTTCGAATTTGTAACGAAATATTTTAATGAAAGGTAATCGACCGAGTGAAAAAGTGAGTAATAAACATATCTTCTGTGATTAAAGTTTCAGCAGAGCCAACACGATTTCATTTTTAGAGTCATCCGTAACAGAATGGAACGCAAGTAATATCCTTCCACACGTTTTTTGCGCATTATAAATTCTTGGAAAGTATTCTATACTTGACATTTTTTATTAAAAGATTTATCTATGCTACTCTTCAGTGCGCTTCGTTTTCAACATATTTTAAACATTTAAAAAACAAGAATCTATACTAAATGGCTTATTTTATATTTTCCAGTATCTTTAACATTTCCCCATAGTGCCTCCGATACTAGCTTATTTTGAATTGTACTGGAATATTGACAAACACTTATTTAATTTGACGTTTCATTCTACTAGTTACTGCTTGATATTGCTTTAAGGACCTTGTAATCAGTTACAGGTTAACGATAATAGTAATTCTAAGCTTTAATTTACCATTATCCTCATATACGTACATCGCCCCATCATAGTTTCCGAAATTTAGGGGATTTTCCCAACGTTTTGGGAATGGAGTTTTCAGCAGCTGTGAGAATATGACGTTACAATTTCAGTAGCTATGTCAATACTAAAGTTATTTTCCCCAAACCATGACTAGAATCAATTCTGAATTAAACCTCTGGGCGTAAGTTGGAGATTGAGAAGTTGCCCAACCTTCCAGCACTGCTTCCTTATTTCCGAGAAAATGCACCACCTGCCAATAGAGGTTATAAAAGCGGCCTCGCCCCTACCAACGGATTTGAGGAGCAGTAGGGACAAAAGGAACAAAGACACCGGGATCCTACTTTGCCATATTAAATAGAATTTAAACAATAAAAAACTCCGCATATTATGTATGATATGCCACCTTAATTTATAAAAGCAATTAAACGTTGAAGATAAAAAGTAAAGGAGAATCGCTAGGGCAACTCGAGGACTTGCGACCAGTGCTTGTCAAAAAACAAACCACTTGGGATACAAGAAAAGATTTCTTGAAACCATGAGTACGAGGAATCCACTCAAAAGATAAGCCTTTGAGAGAATTAGCAAAGTGTTATATACAAGTTAAATTCCAGTTTCTTTGGAGATAAATTTCATTCCTTCCCCACCCTATAAAGTCTTCATTTTCGTTTTAGCTTTTTATAGTCTAAGCCCTGTAATGATACCATTATCAAGAGAGAAAAATTATTCGCTTTATTATAATTTATTCTGAATTTGATTGAGGTAACGTTCATAACGAATACGTGCTAGTTAGTATTCTCTAAAAAAGCCAAAAGGGGAATACAGAATTCTGTTAGATTGCATTAAATCTAATAGTTAAATAATGCTCTCGAGGAGAGCAAATACATGTTCGCAACTCGAAACTGAAGACTTGATTCTGAAGTAAACAAGAAAAAAGCAGACAATTTACGATTAGAGGAAATAATACACTTACTTTATAGAAGGGGCAGAGAGTCTTTCCGTAAAGACCATTGGTGAAACGCTAACCTGATATCTACATTTGCATTCTCCACCGTTTAGGTTTCAAAAACTATGAATTAAATCTTGTCCTTTAAAACACTGAGCTTATGGAAGTTTTAGGATTCTTAAAGCTATACCATCTTCGATTAGTAATAACCACTACAATCGATTCTAGATTTCCATTTTGTTTACATGAAGAATGTTAAAGTTTGATCCGATTATTCCATTTTTGATATCTGGAAAGTGAACAGGAAATTAATACACGCTTGTGTCTAAGACGGATCTATTTTTCTTTTGGAGGCTATACGATCAACACCAGTTTAACAGAAGATAAAATATTGGAAAAGTAAACAGCCTCTTGTTTAAACGTCGGCGTAAAGAATGCGATAGACAAAATTTTGAAGAATTAAGGAAATAGCTAATAAAATTATCCGTTTTGATACAAATGATAATGTTATGCCAATTAATCTTCAAATAAAAATTCTTTATCCTGTTAGTTGTGATGTTGACACTATTCTTCTGTCGAAGATTGAACATAAAAGCTCAGAATTTTTTTTGTTATCTTCCGATCCAAATTTAAAACGATTCTAAACACAATCTATTATAAAATTATAGATTACTGAAACCGTAGATCTAATAAAATGAACAAAAATGATTTTCATTAGAATCTGTATTACAAGAATTGAGATTCAGTAAGCTCGAAACTTTTCAAAGGTGTTGCCAGTTAATGTGAAAAATATTCACAATTAACTATTAAGAATACGACGATCGGCACTTATTTTTCTAGAAAATCAGTCGGGAAATTTATATATGTTGTTAATGAGCAGATGTCAGAAAAAAAAAGTATCCATATACCAACGAAAAAGAAAGTTCTCACAAACTCAAGTTTAACGATTCTTAAAACTTTACCGTTCATTAATCATCCTCGGCAGTGACTAATGCACGCATTGAATATTTTATCTAGAATGTTCCTCTTATGAAATGAATGTGTACCTAATTCATAGCCATTCACTCAAAACGCAAACGATTGACATAATCCATCAATGAACGTTTCTAGAAAATAATGCATCTTTATAAAGCGAAAAATTGCCATCATTTATTAATGCGAGATTCAAATTTAATGATTCAAACCCTCACGTTTGAGTATGGTTCTATAAAGCTTCCCCAAATTAGAATGAAATTATTCAACCTTTGTATTCAAAGTAAAATTTCTGCAGTTCCTTTAGAAGTAAAAAAGTTTACCGTATCTCCGTAATCAGCGTGAAATCAGGCAAATCAAAATGCTGACCAGACTTTCAAAGATCCTCAAAATGAAATCAAATCCCAGGCTATTTCATTGAGTAATGTAAACATTCCACCTGAAAGCAGAATTGGCTGAAAAATAGTAGTCCTCCCTCCCACCCCTACTTGGGCAGTATTGCTATTCTTCCTTTTGTAAATATTCCTAATTTCTTTAACTTAAAACCTTATTTTCATGTTTATCACCCTTCACTTTGCTACAATTGCGCTTTTTTCATTCGATGCATTGTATGTTTGAAGATCGTCAATCATTTGCATGTGTTTCTCAGGAAAACTATCCGAGGAAGATAGTATTAATAGTCGGTTAAAAGGCGGTCGTTAATTATTCACGCAAGTTACCCATTTGAAATTCGATCTCATAGGTAAAATTCCCATTTCTCACAAGCTGCAGCATTTTGAAATTTATATTCTTCAAAAGGAATTTCTGAAATTTGGCATGCTATTTTCTTTAGAAGTTAATTTAATGTCAGCAAAATTAACAGATCTTTGTCATCGGTTGTTAAGTGGCTTACCCTTCCATAACAGATTAGATGCGACTCATTATTCCAAAGAATATGAAAAATCCATAAAAGCTTTGATTGCATGAGATTTGAAGTAAACCTTTCCAGGCCATTACTGTAACAAATCAACAATATAATGTTTAGAAATTTACCGCATTTTTATTTCTAGGGATGGATGGAAGTTGGGAACAAAGGTAATTAGATGATAATCGATTATTGAAACTGTCACAATATAATTTTTTTAATCTGTTTTTGATTGAGAGTAGCAGATGTGGAAGTTCCAATCTTAGTTCTTGCTTTCCGATATGAACCTACTCATTGCGATATCTTGCATAGGAGTGAATCAACCCTTTCACTTCTAACCCGGCTGTGAAGTTATATATTAATGAGCCAGTTACTTTTTCAAAAAAGGAGCGCAGGATGTAAAGCGCGTTAATTTCGCTTTACATTGAGAATTCCTCATTCGAAAAAGAGACCGACCCCCAAACGATCCATTAGTATAGAGCTGGCGCGGCCTGGTATGAGAGTTAAAGCATTATATAAGTGCTAATACTGCTAATTATATAAAATGAGCCCCCAACACCTTTATTGTCATTACATTTGTAAAGCATTGAAAAGGGTTTGTTACTATGTCTCAAAATACGGGCATGCAAAAATAATGCGTATACTAAAAAAGAGTGAAGTATTCTCGCTTTTCATTAGGCATGGTTTATTTCTAGTTATAAATTTTTTTAATGTAACGAAATAAAACTCGCTGGTTATATTTAAATTGCCTGTAAATATAATTAAGTAACTTCACAAATGTCTTGTAATATTTCAATTGATTTTTTTTAATAAAAGGTAAAGTAATCTAGTGGGTAAGCTTGTAAAAATTTCAATCGTTGGAAGTGACAGTAGTGCAACTTAAAAAGGAAATTATTCTATATAAATTCAACGCAAGTTAGATTCAACACTATCAAATCTTCCGAAGCTGTAGAAGATTTACTTAATTATTTTGAAGATTTAAAATAGTGTAGTTCAATGAATATAATCCACTTCAATTCAAAGTAATTGAAATTCAGTCCGCCCTTTCAATGTATTGAACATATTTACAGAGGTAAAATCCAAAAGTAATAAAAGTAGACAAAATAAAGTTCAAGATTTGTTTAAATGTTAAGGGATCTTTATTTCAATTTAAATTTACACATAATTTAAAGATGTATTGCTAATTACAAAAACAAAATTTCGTATTAAATTTGTTATACAATTTTATAGGAAAATTGATTTCCATTCTCAAAATCAACAAAGAGGAAACAATTACATCGAGACCATTTCTTCGTTATTGTTTTGAGATGCCTTTACAAGTGTACGTAGAAAAAATTATAACATTTATATTTCTAAAAAAAAGTTCACGAAAATTTCATGACAAATTAATTAATGACGAACAATTCACACATACCGGTCCATGTATAGACTCGTCTGCAAAGTGTATCCTCTTTCCTCCTGCGCCATCTAAAAAGAAAAAAAGGAATTTTACTGATCATCTTGGAATATTAGAATAACAATGAATGAAATAAATACAAGCATATTGTCAAGCGTATTCTAATATGAAACCAATCAAAATTGTATGTGTTGTGTATATTTGTATATACAAACCACTTATTCGCATATTACGTTTCTTATTGCGTAAGTAAAACAATTTTTTTTAAATTTGAATTTCCCCAATATTATACATCGATACACGCGTTTCGACCGATATTAAAACATTCGGACTTTGTTACACTCCTGTAATTCAACAAATTTTCTATTGCTGCCTCCATTATTCGCCCACAAGTTTAATATTTTCAGGGAATGAACTTTACAATCCTTTGCTTGTATCCTTGTTGTGTCTTCAGTGTAATGAGTACGAGGACTCATGAAAATGAACTCTGTTAATAATGAGCCTCTTCCTTTCACGCAACACGATTGATATCGCTAATGTAAAGAGCATTTGCAAATATAACCCAAATTATGTAGTTTCCATAAATTGAAGCTAAAACCAATTAAATAAGTGTTTTAAAAGCACCTCTTTGAACTAAAGGAACTGAAACGTTCCCCATAATAAAAAATTGTGAAATTCGAATTTTCTTCGAGATTTCTTACAAGTAAAAATCTTGTAGTTGTAAAATCAAGTATTAATCTACTGTTCGATGTTCAAAATTAGAACACATTAGAAAGAATGTTTCTTCAGGTAATCATTTTTAATTTCAAACATTAAATTATTGTGCAACTGCATATCAAACACAAATCTGTGCACATATTCCTAGTTAAGAAGATGAATTCTTTTTAAGTGTTATTTTAGCAAAAAAATGGTACGAAAAAATGTGAAGTGGCCTTTTTCGAATAAAATTCTTTTGAAGCAGTTCTCTACCCCCCGAAGGAGCTGAAATTATGTTTTAGAGATACGAAATGCTTGTAAAAAGAAATTGATCAATTTCATTGTTTTAACCACTTTCGAAATAAAAATGTCCGGAGGGAAAAAATGGTACATTGGGGTTCCTTGTTTATATATTTATTTACAGCTCGGTTTTGGGCTAATATTTTGAAATCGATATGAACCGATTCTCTTGTCACGAAGGTAAAACTAAATGTAGAAGTAGAGCGCTTCAGAATACATCCAAGATAAAACCAAGATTTTAATATATATTTTGATTTAATGATCAAATGGCAAAATAGCTGTAACTTGAAAACCTAAATGAATCTTGAGGAACAAATTGGGATATATAATTGATATTCCCAGATTAATTATTTTGGATTCGAAAATATTCATTGAAATTCATCAAAATATTTTAATTTTTTTTCATCAGTTCCAAAAAAAATTCTTAAATCACAGTCGCAAATATTAAAAAATTGCAATTTGAGTACACTTGGGTGTGCTGAGTGGTAAATAACTAGCATAATTACAGCCAACTTTGGTTAAATCGACCCACCCACTTAATGGAATGATTAAGCTAGAAGTGTACAAAGAGGAGTCACTTGCTCTTTGCATCTGCGAAAGAATTGCTGAATTGTTTGATGGCCTCGAGATGACACATGAACAGAAATAGTCATGCCATTTCTGAAGAATAAAACCTAGTGGATGAGCTGTAAAATAGCCAATACAGTCGGTAATGAATAATGACAATTCTACACGGAAACACGAATACATAGTAGCTAATTACAGTCTTACACAAGAACAACTCTTCCAACCAACACAAATTCAACTGAAAATGTCTATTAAACATAAAAGCGCGAAACGTTCTGTGAGTGAAACTACAGACTTCACTTAACTCACTCGAGTGACTCTTTGTAAGCTTCAAATATTTTATCTTTGTTTCTAATAAATACATCTCCAAAATTTCAAAAACTTTATTTTCTGCGCCAAATGGTCACCAAGTTTAACGCCAATGTCGGAAGTAATATTGGCATACCTGTCAAACTATCTTCATTACAAGGAGACTTGCTTCGCATGGAAGCAGTATTACACGATGTCGTTATTTTCTTCGGTAATAAAAAATTGCTGAAATTCTAATTTTTAATGTAATAATTCGTTGTTGATTAAATGAGGTCTATATTTAATCAAAATATGAAATTTGAACAATTTTCTATGAATAAGATGCAAGTGTCCAAAATTGTTATATCTCGAATATATTTTGGATTCACAGTCGCAGTTAGTATGAAATTCTTAAGTGATAGAAAATATTGCAAAAGGTTCTTACCATCAGGTTCTCCTCCGGGTCTTTTCGACATCTAAAATAAAGAAATAAAAAAGTCAGTTTTGACAAATTGGATACGAATTTAAACTGCAAAAAGACATGATTTCGGCTTGAGCGGAATAGAGAGGAACTGTGACGATTATAATTAGAATATTTTATAGTACATCCCGTTGTTCATTGCATTACTGAAATCAAATTTATAGTAAATTAACAGTTATATACTTTATACCAGATGAGAATTAAGAACGCCAGATGCTCTAGTGAAGTAACTCCTGGTTTCCCATGGGAGTGAGTGAGGTTGGAAGATTTTATTAATGCCAAGAACTTTTTTGGAAACTTGGTAACCGTATATAGATAGCAAATTCTGTTATTGAAAAAGTTCCAAATGCTTCTAAATGTCAGGAATTTGGGAGATTTTTATTTTCTGTTTAAGTAATACGCGATATGCGAATTCTATCAGACATATCTTGCTATTTTGTTGAATTTTGATATTTTGTTCTTGCATCATTTACAGTTCTATTTAATCCGACATTGAGCATTTGCAATAATTTTTTTTCTTCCAAGATCTTTCTACAGAAAGTGAAATATTTAGATATAAATAAAGCAATAGAAACACAGAAGAGGAATCGAATTCAGAGGCAAATTTTAAAAATAAGCTTGCATTTTCGCCTGTGAGTTGCGTGCTGATACTCCGGCAGTAAACATGATCGATTTTAACTTTCGAAAACACATTTTAACAAATTCATTGCATTGAGAATAACCTGCGTCTACTCCCAAAAATGCTTCTAAGGCAATGTTTTAACAATCTTTACGTATTTTGTTTTTATCGAAATACATCTTTGGAAATTTAGTAATCCAGAATTGTATTCGCCAACTTATTGGATAAGTATGGAATACCGATTAAAGAGTTCTCTTTATTAAATCTGAATCTAAAACCTTTAATTTTCGACGTATCAAAGGCTTGCATTATATTTAATAAAATGTTGTTCAAAATGTCACATTTAAACATTCATATTTCCACTGCATTTTTGTGCGGGTTTTTGGTAGGACATTTAAAAACCATGTTGTCAGATTAAATATCAAGTAACCTCAAAATGTCTTAAGCGAAACTTGAAATTTCAAAAAGGGCGCATTTTCTTTCGAGATTTGTTTCTTCGAAAAAGAAACTAGAGCAAGTGGTCGCCCCGAAATACTCCCCACTTGAGGTCTTCTTTATCCGACCACGGATAAGATAACGCACCTTGTATTTGGCCGTATGTCTTGCATAAAATTTCGTGGATATTCATAGAAATATCCATTAAATAGCTATGGCATATTGATATCTATAAAATATAATTTGTATTTTGGATGATTTTTTCCAGACCGACAAAAAAAAATTGACAAGAAACGTCTATATTCATAAGATCATAAACCGAATTTTACGGATTAAAATCATAGCGTTTACACATGTGAAAATACAGACCGTCAGACGGGTTTCGCCCAAATTTGATGCATATCTAAAATTTAGATGCTTCACTTGCGTGCAAATTTCGTTACTTAATTCAATAAGTTTTACAGTTACAGAATTCATTTGTACTCGGTCACTCTTCCAAGGAAGGAATTTCGATCAAAACTCGATAGAAATCAACAAATTTGGTCTCATGTAAATATACCACAGTTCATTCATCTAGATCTAAACATTTGAGTGATCGTCTTCAAAGGCAAAAAGATGCGCGTAATGCCGATGTGTTTTCCGAACTCGGCAATTTCTAAAGTTAGGAAAATTGTCAGTAAATCGATTTTGAATTTGACGTTCACAGTAACCGGCATCCGAATTATTGAAATAGTAAAGAATTAATATGGAATTTGTTGAAAATAATTACAGAAAGCAAAAACGCTCATCTGCTACCTGAATAACAAACATTTGTCGGGGCTTTTTATTTTTTATTAATCTTAACGTGAATCAATTCAAATGCATCTATTTGTCTAAGTAAGCGATAAATTTCCCAAAGTAACGACGAAAATTTAGATATCCTTCGATTCCAGCTTTGACTTTTAATCAAAGCGATATGAACAACGCTAAAGAATTCTCAAACATACAGTAATGAGCTTTTGAATTAGGAAGCGTTGAAGAAAATAACAAAGCCTGGAAGAAATTCATAATGCGAGTATCCAAAATAGCGAAGTAATTGAAAGCGATTCTATAGAAATAGAATAATTTAAGGGGCTGGACTATTCTACTTCAACAGCGTTCACAAAACTTTTATTGGAAATAAAAATTTACCAACCAGAATAATCGATAAAATGGGAGTTGCATGTTAACATCTCGTTTTCTATGAATTGATTTTATTCTTCGGTCCTGGAATTTAAAATGCTTACGTTTATGTTTTAGAATTCCAACAGGAATCGAATACGCGTCTCCATTTGGTTGACTGAAAATTAATTCGAACACGTTTAAAAAAATGTACTTTTCTTTATTTTCTATGAAGAAAAATTTGAGATCCCAGGGGCACCTCTAGACTTTAATCCACAAATAAATTAGTTATTCCACGAAATATTTTGTAAGAATAATTTTACACGATTGGCGAAATGTCTGCACCCTAATTGAATTACGCAGCATATATATTTGAGCATTAAATAAAATATATCAACAAAGTGGCCCATTTTGGAGTTAATCAATGCCTACTATTACGAGGCAGAAATGAATAATTTGTTACTACACACATTAGATCGTTTATTTATAGTGCATCTATTTCGAGCATTATTACAAACGGGAATTACCTTTTAACTCGCTTATTGACTTCTGAAATAACTTCAGATATGCAGATAAGAGACCAATCCCACTTTCAAAGAGTCGGAGTTTTACGTCATAAACCTAAAATATTTTGACTTATTCGTATGACACTCATCAGTTCCAATAAGAGATTGAAATTTCAAAACAGAAAGCGATTATTTTTATAATCACAGAACAATTCTCTCTTTACCAAGCCCAAAAATTCTCTGCCCCAGTTAAACTTGAAAGTAAAACAAAATTCGTCGATAAAATACTAATAAATGAGACAGGAAAGGATTTTCTACTTCAATGCAGCATTTTCATAATAAACTTATGGCATAGAAATGTTCACAGAATAATTTCGGAAAGTGCTTTACGAGGCTCTTAGATGGGAAACGTTAGCAGTCGGAATTACAATGTAACAGAAAAGCAGATAAATAAACTTGAAAAACCAGTCGATCCCTAAAATATCATTCAGAAGCAGAATTCTATTTACAAACACGAGGGAAACGACGCACACTAATATTCGAAGCAATCGCATCTCATTAGAATAAATGAAGATTTGAATTAATAATGATTGCAGATATATTAGTTTCTTATAAAAATGATTCCAGGTAATGCATGCAATTAAAACAGAAAAACCATGAAAAAAAATTGAAATACTAAACTTATAGGAAAGACAAAAAATTTCAAATTACTTACAGTACAACAATATGAGGAATGTGAAATACATTATAAATTTTAAAGTTAAACTTATGAAGTCAAATTTTGATTTCATAAGATTAAGAAAATTTTAAATGTAATAGAGAATAGATTTTATTTTAAATACTTAATTAGCAATAAACTTTCAAATGATTGCAAGAAATGATCATAGACTAATCGCACATTATACTGTATAACTATAATTAATTATAAATTAATATATTTGTAAATTAAAGACAGCCTGTAATAAAGAATTTATAGGAAAAATTAGTAAAAAACAGATTAGAATAAGTTGAGTTTTAAACGCATCGAATCGAAAGATTCGCATTTTTAAAAAAAGAAACCTATTAGAAAGTTTAATGAAAAAAACTTAAAAAACTGAGCATGTGCAATTATTATTTTTACTTCACTCATTCGACTCTCAAGCACACTCATTAATTTTAACAACGGAAATCACTTTGAAATTTCTGTTTACATATTAATACATTATTCTATACACTAAGGAAGAAATATAGAAATCAATTTACTTACATTCAATATTTTTATTCTTATCACAAAGTTATACTGATAAAGCAATTATTTTTTTTTCAAAAATACAAACGCACTCAATATTATTATAGAATTTTACTTAAGAGCAAATGAGAACAAAAGGTCATAAGTGGGAAACGAGAATCTGACGAAACTCCCTTTATATACTAGAATGTCACATGACTCAAAAAAAAATTCTGACGAAAAATTCAACAGTTAGAAACGGAAGTTACAGTTATTAGATGGTTGCTTAATAATAATTTTCCTGTAAATAAATGAGAAAATTTTTATTTCAGCTTGAGATGAATTGGAAAAACTTTCAAAAATTACTTCAAATCTTTTTTGAAAGGCATACTTATTTTCTCCTATAGATTTTTGACCATCCTAGACTGAATGATAAGGTCTATACTTTGAGAAGTTGACAAAAAAAGATGTTTCTCCGTCCATTCCAGCAAGTTTCAAAATTATTGATGCTCAAAATTGCATTTGCGGAGTAAACATTAACATTCAGAGAGCTGAAAATAAAAGATAAAAACAATGGAAGTTAATCGTAAAGTGTCATTATAATATATTTAAAAGCTCTTTGTTATTCTATATTTTTAACATAGCCCCTTTAAATATTAATATTCGTTCGATATTCTGTAATTGAAAGCAACAGATATAGAAACAACTCTTACTTTCAATAGAAAATGAGAATTATATAGGAATTATGAATGTATAGCATATAACCTTTTAGGTGATAAATCTTCATCTTCAAATTCGTAGGATCATCGATAGGATTCAGAATGCGATCGTGACAAATCCTGTCCTCGAAGGTTCAGCGCCTTCAATTTGTGCTGGATTCAATTTCGTTTAGTAAGATGCAAGGATTCTGTTCCTGCCCGCTGAACAATGTTTATGATTAAGAGGTCCGAACAAATCGGGTTTCCTAACTGGAGCGTAAATTCATAATTATTACGTATAGTATTTAGCTAAGATGAAATATTTTTTTTATCTGACGAAATTTTGAAATAACTAAAATAAATGTAAAAGTATGAGAATAAGAAATTTGGGGAGATAACCATTTTAATTCGGTTTTTCCATTATAATGACCCCTGCGAATGTATGTTCCGTAGTATTCTATTAATGCACACCAATATTCATTAGTAATAATTTAGTATTGCATTATTCAAAATAATTCAATACGCGAAAAAAAATTCTGCATGTAGGCACATGAAGAGCATATTATAAACGATTTTAATGATTTTAATCATTTGTATTTACACCCTTGTTCGCGATAATGTGTTGAAGATTTACTGCATCAAAAACTCATAAAAATAATTCATAGCAAGGTATTTAGAATTTTTATCTTTGAACATGTGTGTTTGTTTTTTCTCTTTTGGGCATTCAACTCTTCTTCGTAAAGTCACGGATTTGGGATCAAAGAATTCTAAATGCAGAATTCGATCAAACAGAAAAGAAAAGCACTCAATGCAAGACAAATGCAGAAGGGCTGGAAGTCCTTTCGTTGCCGTAGAGCACAATTGTTTACTTATGGGTGTCGACCTACCAGGGGCATCATCCTCGTCATCTGATCAAAATTATATGCACAATTCTGAAATAACACTGGTGTTGTATTAAAAGGGATTTAATATATTTTAACTAATAGAAACATAAAGATTTCCCAGTTTCCGACATATTTTATCATTTTATTTAACTATCGATTTTGTTTTCAATGAAACTGTAGTCGCCTTTGGCGCCTTACTTGAGCATATGGTTTAAATCAAATCTCTTTCTATAATTTGATGCAAAAATAATATTTAATCGTTAGTAAACTTAAACCTCAAATGGATAGAGCTTAGTTCACTCTGTCAACGAAATATTTTTAAGCCTCTCCTTGGGGTAATCATTCATTTATTGTTACTATAATAAGAAATGGATGTTTTTCAATATGCGATGCATACCTACCTGAATTTTTTATTGCAAGTAAATTTTCTTAATGGAATCCGGTTCATTCCATTATAATCTCAAGAAAACTTAAACATCAGGGCTATTCATCTTCATTCTGCATTCTGCTCATGTCAATTCGCTTTCTTTCTTCTCAAGAAAATTGCATATAAATACACAAAGTCTTTGCTTCTAATCTTTTAACAATGAAGGAAAATCTCGCACTTAAATAGATGATGAAATAACTAAAAAAATTACGAATTTCATTTCACCAATAAAAGTTCGTATCAGTAATCATGGAAATAAGTTTATTTCACATTTGTCAAAATTGAAAACAAGATGCACGGAGAATTGATATTGCAAAAAAGGCATTCTTTTTTAGTATCAAAAATATGTAAAATTCCATCTTATCACTTAATATTTTAGGCAGTTATAGCAACAAAAAAACCCGAAATCCTGTTAGATTTTGAATCAATTAAAATGCTGAGAAAATAGAAAAATTGCTGGGAGATGCATATTTTCACATTCTAAATTAAATTTCACTAAAATTTGGTAATTTCAAGTGAAATAACGTAATCTTTGTATTGCAAATCTATATCTGTATATCGTTTCACCATATACACCCTCACATTCTCCTTAATGGCATTCGCTGCTAGAAGATTATATTTGTTACTTTCTTTGGAGTCCAAAAGCATTTATGTATTCACCCACTTAATTTAATTTGTTGAACAATCTGAAAAAATACTCTCTTTGAGGTCAGCGAGCATAGATTTATTTGTGAATATATGAAATTTTCCTATATAATAACCTATTTTTTGCAGTCAAAAGTATAGTCAATATGACTGTGTTATCAGATATGTTTCAGATGGCAATAAAGTTCTCTGAAGATTTATTTTTTATCTATGATTGAAATTTTTTCACAATTTCTTACATGTCTACATAAACAAATTTACATTATTTGAATTTATTATTAAAAATATGATATGCAACTGTGGTTTTTCCCTCTATTTGTCAATCTTCGGGCAGAAACGGCATTAAAATTCCAAGTCACTATCCTTTGATTCTAAAGAGAAGATTGCTGTGAAGTTACCCCTAAAAATAATGTAGAATATTTGGTCAAAAAACAAAAAATGGTAAGAATAAATCAAATGAAGATCTAAACAAACAGATGCTTCATTGGCAACCTAATAATATGAAAATCTATTTTAGCACGAACGTACTTTATTTACCATCGTATCATGAAAAAAAAGACACTTTGTTCTACACGTTATAATTAAAAAAAAATAATACATAAAATGAAAAAATAAAGTGAACGAAAGATGAATTAAAAGAGCGAGGATCAAAACTGCGTAAATAATCTGGGCATAATGACATAATAAGTCTGTGCATGGCCAGAGTGTCAGACAAAAGTTTTGACATTTATTTCAGTAATTTATTTATTCAAGACATTTAAATAAATGATGGAAAAATTTAAAATCAAAAATATCACATTAAAATGCGTCATAAAATACTTTGCTCTAAACGTTCTAATTTTTGAAAAAAGTGGTATAAAATGAAAAAAGAAAGAAAGAAAAGAAAAATGCAAGAGGGAGGATCGAAATTGCATGAAAAACTGTTGATCTTGACATTAAAAAATTGTGCATAGCCAAAACGTCAAACTGGATACAGACATTTATCTCATTATTTTATTTTATTTCTTCAAGATTTTTAAATAAATGCTTCAAAAATTAAAAATTCTTTACAAAAATATCACATTATTTAAACAATAA
>JAPMOR010089496.1:0-18881 GCA_026543865.1 Argiope aurantia | reverse complement strand
TTTCATATTTATAATTAATTGATTGAATTGTATGCCTTAAAATGATTATATTATATTTACGTTATTAATTTCTTAAATTCAAAAGTGTTTTTGAAACGCTTTTCTTTTAAACTGGGATTAAAGTTTAAAAATTTGCTCGATGCAAAGAAACATCTGCAAAACAAACGCAGTATTTACTACGAAATCCAAATTAGCAGTAATCACTCAAGTGCCCTCTATTTTCGTACCTTTAAGAGACAAACCAACTTTTGCAGGTCTATAGAAATTTGTTGCAATCGATTTGATGAATTGCATCCATTCAGAATCTTATTGATTTCACGTCATTAAAACAAAGCAGCTGCAATCAATGGAGTTGAGAATGTTTATGTGATGCGATAAAACATTTACATGTGCAGAGAATTTTAGTGGAGTGTGAATGAAAGATATGATTTTTTCATCTAAAATGTGAAATGTGGATTTAAACCCAAGCTTCTGATTTCTGTTTATTATAATATAGCAGTATAATATAAATAAATATTTCTAATTGCTTATAATCCATTTTTTAACTTTTGACATAATTTTATTTTTATTATGATATCCATGAGCGATTCGTCAAGCTGGAACGCAGTAATTTTGCAACGAATATTCCCCAAGATGTGAAATGAATCATCTGTTTAGAAAATGCTATTCGTTTTTATTAAATAAAAATATTTATTGTAAATGTAAGACTTTCAACTTTTTTGTTTTAGCAACAATGAATGAGCTTCATTGGATGCTCATTTTAATCTAATGACATAGAAAGAAAATCATACCTGAGTTTAAAGAGATGAACAGTTAATTGTTTATTGTTGTTAACTGTTCATATTGTTTTACACACAGTTTCAAATTTTGCCATTAAACACTGAAAAGTAAGTGTAAGACATCATTTATAAAATATTTATTTTTCTTATTATAATAGCCTCTTTAGCAAATTATTTTAAGCAGCAAATTTTGATAGTTACATAACTCATATTGTTGTACTCATGTTGTTTTGTTCTATTCATTGTAGTATGTATCGTTCTAATTTTCTGCAGTTTCTGCAAAATGTGAATTTAAATTGAAATGGAAGTGATGAAACTTCAACAAAAGCTTTTTGTTTGCTGTTACCAAACATATTTTTTTAATATGAGTAATGAAACAAAATAACTCAAATACTATATTCTCTAGAGATCATGCAGTATAATTTAAGCAAAATCAAAAAGAATCCTTCAATAAAAATTTCTGTAATCCATCATAAAATTCAGTTTATAGTTTTCTTTCCAAGATGATTTAAATGATGTAAATAATAATATTTTATTTTGTTTCAGTCAACAAATGTACTTCTGAAAGAGATACGAAGTTTATATTTTCTACCATCCTTTGTTCCTAACAAATCATATGAAGTAGTATATTCTTGAACTCCCAACTTCTAAACAAACAAACAAAACAAAAGTATCTGCCTTCTACGGTCAAATCTGACTGAGTTATAATGCTTTAAGTATCATTATTTTAGGCAATCAATAATTTCATGATTTTAAGCCAATCAGCTTCGGCAGCTGATTGGCATATCTTCTTTGAAACGGTCAATGGAATGGTTTAAATCGCCTGTTATTATTATACAATAATATTCAAGTGTTCATAATTCATAATTCACTCAGTTTTAGCTGCAACAAACTGGACTTTTCTTCTTATTTAAGATGTTAGTGTATCATGAATATTTTACTAAATATGACTCATAGGGCCGAGGATCTGTATAAAAAAAAATTCATTACTCATCAGAACATTTATTGACAACATAAAATAGCGTTCATCATTTAGACCATTTCTCCTGTCAGATGTTTGTACCTATTATTAACGATTAGAAATCAGCTGTTTGATCCAAATTAAAGTGGATATCCTGTATATATTAAATCAAGTTTGCCTAAAATAACACTGAGCTATTTCATTAATAAAACCAATATTTTATAAGTCACAAAAACGTTGTTTCTTGCTTTTACTTTTCCTTGAAATATCACTTTTCATATTTATTTTATTTCTTACGAGCACATACAAAAAAGTACACTTTTCTATCTTTTGGCTTTCAGTGAGAGTCAACGCAATACTTTGAGTTTTTGTCAGTGTAATGGCAACACTTTGATAAAGGCTCTTTCTTTTGCTTGCAAGCATAGTGTGCCCGTGTGGGTTACATTTTATTTCTATTTTGAGTGAAATATCAGCAAATATAGGTAAAATATTTTTTAAACATTGAAAACTTATACCGCAAAATAATAGGTATGATGGAAAAGATAATTTTTGAGCATTTTTGTGCATTAAGATGACCTAAAATTAATTTTTACTGCAATAGTTTCGGAAGTTACCACGGAAAAACAACACATTTTTCTTTTAATTTTTGATCAATTAAAATTCCAATAGAAATTTCGAAAAGAAAATCCCTTCAATCCCTTTGATTGCTCTAGTCTAGCCTGTAGACCAGTCTAGCCTGTAGAGTGTCGAATCACACACACGCATTTATTCTTATATTCTTATTATAAGTAAAGTAACAAGAGAAATAAGAATAATAATATAAAGTACATCCAGTAAGCTGGTGAAATTTCTTTCGCCCGAATATTAAAGAATAATTTTATATGCATTAGCATAAGATAATTAATCTCAGAGATGAAAGGATAATTCAGTTCAAAAGCTAAATAAGAAATACTCACTATATTTCAAAGCAAAATATTACAAAAGTGTTTGAAATAACTTCAGATGAGGGGTGGGAGAAGGTGCAGCTTTGCAGCCCAATAAGCGAGTTGCTACTTATATAACCTCTACTTAAATGAAAAAGAGTATATCAAGTTCAAAGAAAAGCAATTAGTTCTTCAAAGTATCTGGTGGATTATAACCATTATTACTTTAATTTAAGCCTCGAATTAAAAAATATACATCAAAGTGCCATCCCACTCTTATTTGTAATTGGATTAATGTACTATTTCAATCCAGGATGTGTATACAGTAGAGAAGATCCTTAGGAATCGTGATCAAATAGGACAGATCTCAAAAAGTCACATATGAAAATCGCATTAAAAACATGTTTCATTTTATATTGGATTTTTAATATTGTTGAATGGATATGTTCAACATAGAGGTTAACTATATTCCCGAATGAAGTGACCACCAAAATTCTTGGTAACCTAGAGTTTCTTTCCAACAGCTTTTGTGAATTTTATTTTTTTCTTCAACACGCTGCGTGCCGTGTCTGACTCAGCACAAGTTCTCATTCACTGCAGAATTTAATGTGAACAGAACACGCCTATGTTTCGTTTACATCTCCTTATTTTATACCGTTGTTCATCGTGTGAATCGCCCGCGATTCACAACCACTATATAATTAGATATTCTATTCTCCACTATAATTAAGATAGTAAAAAAGTAAGAATCTTATCAGGTAATGGCCCGTATTACAGACATACTTCATAGCAACGAATGTGTTAAAGACTGTTTTAGTAAAACTCTTATTATGAAATGTGAAAACATTAGATGTTGGACGTGGCTTCAAATATAAATTAATTGTTATGCGATCAGTGGAAAAAAATCAGATAGCCGATTTCAACTTTCTTCCAACCTCGGAAACTGCTCACATATTTTATTTATTTATTTTTTCACTTTTTTATTACAATGTCTACAAAGGAAACAAAGCGCGATATAAACAAGAAAACTGGGCTATACACCTAGATTTCAGCCTGAAAAGTTCTAGAAAGCACATAGCGAAGAAAAACACGTCCTAACTTTGAGAATTGACATTAATATCTCCAAGTTTCTGTAAGATGAAGGACATAATCTGACAAGTGAGTTGTTTTCATAATATTTGTAGCTTTTAGAATAAGATGAACTCGGCAAGGATGATCATACTTTGCCGAGAGGTAAGATAATTGTGAATTCTTTGAATGCAAGAAGTGCTCCATCTAACCTCCAAGCTATTAACACTAACCACCTATGATGACCAGTTGGTTCCACTGGAATGTACTGGTTTCTTTTAAATTAAATCTCTCTTGCTTAGCTTAATACTCATATCTTTCCCAGTAAAAGATTTTTACATTTCAAATTGTAATAAGTATTAAGATCATGTTATTTAAGAAGCCTTACACGTGTTCCGTTTATTGTGTATTTTCAACTCCTTAAAAGTATCGAACTGTAAGATATATGACATGTTCATATCTGAGATTTAACTGTACGTCATTTACACGGTGTTGCCATCTAATTCTCCTTTTTTACTCTTCCTGTAAAACTCATTATTAATTCCAGTGTTAAAAAGGTGAGGAACATTTTACTTGTATCGTATCAGCGCTCCTAATAGTACGTTAGCTGGATAAAACATGAGTATTATTTCAACATTTAGAAGAAGTATATCTTCATATTTTAGAGGCCATTTTTTCAGATTATTAATAACAGAATTTAACAGATTAGACAAATAATATAATTCGATTGAGTAAAGTAAAAGTTTACTCCGTCAATGATTTAAAAGATTATTCAGAATCTTCATTCCTCAACTTTCAATAATGGAAGCAAAACACGCAATTGAATATATGCGTAAACAATGGAGATGGTTTAAATTTCATTGAAATAATGAGAAGTGCTTTTTTCAAATTAGACATAAAAGTATTTTTAGAAATTGGTTCTAATTCGAGAAAAAATTGCATGATATTTCATTTGATATCTTTCATTTTTTTTAATTTGATGATGGTAAGAAATTCTTTTTGTGTGATAATATTTCCGGGTATTATCATGGGAAACGCTGCAATTTCGGCTAATTTTTAATTCATTAGAATTCTTATTAAAAGTTTAATAACAAATCTTTTCTATGTGCACATTCTCGCCCAACAAAATACATTATGCTAGATATTTTGATATCTTGAGGGCACAAGTTCTACTCTACAAAACGCTTTTAGCTTTCATTTTTATAAGCTGTAAAACATTCTTCTTCGCAGCTTATAAAGATGAAAAGAGATAGCTGAGGGAATACATTTAGTTTGATCGATTCGGTCAGAAATTTAACTAATATACAGGATATTCTAAAACTGACTTGATGGTTTAGTTAAAGATAAACTAATTTTCCTCGAGGCTGCGAATTCGAACAATTCACTTGAATCCACAGCGAGAGGGAGCGTCTCAAATGTCACCATTCTTGCCATCTAACATCATGCTCATCCTTTTTGAGTGAGAAGTGCTTTGGATTTCAAAACGGTTGTTCTACGGTTGATGAGCATCACGTGACAACACGAAATGTTGCACCGTAATATTTCATCGGTTATTTCTTGACTTGTGAAGAATTTTGATAAAAGATACAAAGTAAGCGCAGAAAATTTTTATTATCTTTTATGTGCTTCTTCCGCAGCACATCTTTATTATAAAATGCCACAGAAAGTATCTTTATTATAAAAATAAATAAGATATTTTTTATAATAAAGATACGCATAGTACTTACATATTTCTTCTATGCATATATCTGTTTAAAAATTCCTTGTAAAGTTCTCATCAATTCAGAGGAATAGTTCTTCTTTTATATGGTTTTAAGAATTTCCCCATCTGCCTCTTGATAAAGGAAGTAGGTCGCAAATATTTATTGTGAATGACAAAATCTCAATTGGTAGTGGAATTTAGATATGCGAAATTAATTAAAAGATATTTAAAGGTGAAAATCAAGAAAAAGATTTTGTGGACAGAAATATTTAAAATAAAGAAAGTATTGAATAACGGTTGTAAATATATATAAATAACAACTTAAAACTCTCTTCGTTGGCTCAAGATCTGGACCGAGTGAGGAACATGAAACGTATTAAGAAGATTAAAAATTCAGTACAGTGACCATATTTTTATCATACTTATTCCAAAACTCAGAGGTCCTTTTTCTAAATGTCAGTCCTGAATATTTGATTCTATGCAGGAGAAATGATTTTCAATAAGCCTGATATCGTTAAGTGAAATTATTCTGAAAAATGAAAAAATGGTGATTGAGTATTAATAATGCTCTAAGATATTGTTACTTCGTTTTCTTTTTATTCTGAAGCGAAACGAAAAATATGCTAATAATACAGAGAACCGTTATCTTATACGCAGTATCCTTTTGCAAAGCTGAACTTTTTCTTGGTAAAATCCTTTATTTAGATTTATGTGTTCATATGCTTAAATATTTAAACTTAATTGTGTTGCTTAAATCGGATAACGTGACATCCTTAGGAGAAAATTTGTTTGCTTTCTAGGAATGTTTCACATTTTTTGACTGATAGTCCAACACATGATTCTAATGTGTTTCCAAGCAAAGAAAAGTTTCTGGGTTTGGACTGCATTTTCATTTTAATGTACAGCGATGGAAAAGTGTTTTAATAAATGAGTAGTATTTTTTTGTAGTTTATATATCTTCAAAACAGTGAGATTACTTTAAAAAAAATAATTTCTCAGTAGAAGCTGAATACCGTAAAAAAAAATCTGTAATGAGCCTATTTCGGAAAATTTGTTTCCCAGATTGGATGACTAATTTCCAAAATGAGCCACCAATTCCTTTAAGCACAATTAATAATAAGATACTTTGAGCATAAGTATCTTTCTATTCTTAAAGTCCCACCAACACAGTATATAGGCAACTCAAGTGCAATATTTTATTCATTGTGTCATTTCTTCTCTGCTTCTTTGTATTTTTGTACATGATGAAACAAAAATTTGATTTTAGCTTAAATTCTTTCAAATAATATTTGATATCTTTAATATCATTTAACTAAAATTTTTCTCTTTGCTTATTTCTCTTCAACTATGAGGACCACTAGGTTCTGCTTAATCTTTTAATTCAAGATACTCTACGTTCCCAAGATGTTGTATGACATATCTAAGTTATTGTTTGGTATTCTGAATACCGTCAAATATCATGAAGATATCGAAACGATGATGTTGGATATTTTGTGCTAATAGCGTAATTTCCATATTGATTTAAATATTCCTGTTTAAGCAACTGATTGTGTTATAATTTAAGCAATTATTACTCAAAAACGACGAGAATAATCTTATCTTAAAACAATTTCAATAAATTTACTATTAGTAATTATAAAGAAACTAGCTTTCTTCTTTGGGATATTACAAAATATTATGCATTTTTTTTTTCAAATTATGTAGCGACTATCTTTAATTTATTAAAACATTGATGATATCTAAGCATAAAAATTTGTTTTCATTTGCAACTGAAATATTTTCTTTACAAACAAAAAGATTTCATTAAGTATTTTTACGTGAATTTGCTGAGTTATACATGCAAGTTATACATATACAGAGTTATAATAGTAATCAGCGTGAATAAAATTCCACACTCGCATCTGAAATATTAAATGCATCCATTTGTAGGCCTTTGAGAGCGATTACGAATAAAAATGAAATGAGTCGTTTAATGTATTAAATTCTAAAATGTCACAAAAATGTTGTTCATGTTACCTTTCAGAAATTTTGCTGGGAAACAAAAAGATTACAAAATGGAACAATTGAGAGAGCTCTGTTTATTCAATCTGTAATCTTCACTTCAGATGACGAGGTCCACCCCCAAAGAGTCTTTGTTTTCTTTTAGAGTGGAACATAAATATAATCACATTAAACTGAAATATCAATATTTAATTATTGTTTTGTAAAATATGTTTATAAATTTAAAATAACACTGAAATTATATTAATTACAAAGTTTTACTGGTTAAACGTTTCTTAAAAGGAATAAGCGCAGCAAATTGAGATACAGACCAAGACACCTGATATTATACTATCAGAATCTTAATATTAATTATACAGTCTTAATATTCGCTGTTTTTTCGGTGAGTTTCGCATGATGGCTTCAAAAGTTCAAAGAAATTTTCTTAGTGTTTAAAACTTCTGAAAAGGCGCGAAGTAAAATTTTTCGACATTTCGCTTTTCCGATCTGATTACAAAATGCTTGACATCTGGCCATATTATTTGCTTCCATGCTCACCCTCCGGCTTCCCACCGGGCGGGGGCGCTTCAGATAGGGAACGAGAAGCTTTCGGTATGATAATTGGTTCTCATCAGCCTGGTGGGTACAAAACTGTTGTGAAGTCAGCTACCCCTTATCGATGACAGTACTACGTGCATCCTATGGGAGGGGCTGTACCGTGATCCACGATGGCTCTTAGGGCTCCATTTTATTTTTCACCAATGCTGGCGCAGCGTTCGGTGATTCAGATTTTTCTGTGTGACTTCGAAAGGATCGGAATAGCTGCCGGTGGCTCCCACTCTAGAACACGGTTTCTCATATAACACAGTGTTCGGAGTTTAATAATGCACAATAAGGCCAATCAGAATAATACAGAGTAAATTAGTAAGCCCATCATAGCCATACTGAATGTGTTAAGTACTGCGATTTACGAGTTTCTTGAAATATTATCCTTCTTTTCGTTTAAAATATAGTGAAATGTTAATAAATTATTGTAAGCATTCTAATCAATGGATACACATGCTATTTGGGAACATCCAAACAATATTTTTTTAAAAGAATTTTTGATTTAATTACTTGCATAAGGATACGTATCCAGACATCTGAACTTAAACTTAGGACCATTTTGAGTATAGATTAGTAAAATGGGTGAAAATTGTTCAGTATCGGACAGAAGAGTTGAGTTTGTTATCTTGCTACAAATCGTAACATCCTCTCTTATATTAGATATGTCTTTAAAATGTATTATTAATTTAAACTATGGGGGTGCTATAAAAGTCGTTAAACTTCACTTAGGAAACAAAGGGGATTCATAACCTCATTTTAATATTTCTAGCTTGCTTTGTGTGCCTGACATGATTACATCAGTAGTTATGATTTCATCAGCAGCGCATATAATTTTGTATTGCGCAATTTACAGATATAATATCGATCTAAAAACTTTATCTATTGTACTAACAAAAAGCAAAAGTCAAGATTCAGCTTCCATATCCAAAGAAAGCAAATTCTTATTGAAAGGTTGACGGTGGTAAAAACAGATGATTAAAAGATTTGAAGTAGGGATAATGATTTGCATTTTATTAAAATTAATATTGATACGAGTTAATAAATACATTACTTTTTTCTCATTTAACCTTTTTCATAATCTGTTGTGATCTATGTATTGTTTGTTTGTAATTATGGCACTTGCCACGGACAAGCCCCGCCGTCAGAGACAGCCGAGTCTATGTATTGTTCCTGAAATGAGCAGTGAAAGACTCATTGAAACACCAGTC
Source organism: Argiope aurantia (assembly GCA_026543865.1). Lineage (NCBI taxonomy): Eukaryota > Metazoa > Arthropoda > Arachnida > Araneae > Araneidae > Argiope > Argiope aurantia. The sequence goes on along the minus strand of JAPMOR010089496.1, from coordinate 9,654 downwards.
TGAAATATGAAAAAGTGACCTAGGTCAATAATTTTTCTTTTTAATATCCTTGCAAATTTCTTGAAAGTAACGTGAAACTTTGTAATACTTAGATGAATGTGAGAAAAATATTTGAATAATTGACATTTTTAAGAAATGGGGATTCTATAAAAAACTTATTTTTTTAAAACTTTTTACTGTCTTTCGCAAAAGGAGGCTGGGCGGCCTTTTATTTAGGACTCGACTTCGGGACCGAAGAGTTCGAGTCCCGATTTCACCGAAGAATTGTCGTGTAAGCGAGTCTGATGCACGTTGAATACGTCGGGGATAAATGTCCTCCTGCCGGGAACTTGAAGACAGAAATGCTTGCTAAGGTATCATCCTACTTCATATGACCGAGGTTTAAAACGATAAGATCCATTCCCAAAATACCCTTTCTTTAAAATGGGACATTAATATAACGAAACTAAACTCACAGAAACCATATTCAGACAACTGCAAGCTTTATATCAGGGGTGGGCAAACTTTTTCATGGTACTGGCTATTTCTAACTTTTTCAAGGTGTTGCGGTTCAGCCAGTGACGTAGGTGTGGTGAGCTAAAAATAAAAAAAAAGGTTTACAATATTTATTACAACTTAATAATAAATCGGAGTACAAACTTACCTACATAACTACAAACATAATAATAATAGCTAGATCAAACATAACAACAATAGCCACAAATGTAATAATATCAAAGGATTCATTTAATATCGAACAATTCAAAATACATTTAAAAAATCATTTTCATCTAAAGTTAGTTCTCTTAGTTATAGTTAGTAGAAGACTTAGTCTCATACTGTCCGCCAATCTTGTCTCATCTTGCCCTGGATTCTAAGTTGTCGTCTGTGAGACGGGAACGATTAATTATGTTCACCTTTGTAAATTCAGATTAACACAGGTAGGTAGGAACAAAAAACGATGTCAAATGATATGCAACTTTTTTTTTAAATTAGGATACTTTGTTTCGTCCATTTGATGCCAAAAGTTATTCTTAGGCTCTGTAGTACGTGCTTTTAAAATGATGTCATTGTGAAGATGAAGCACTTCATTTTCCTCAAGAGATAAAGAGAATATGTAATTTGTGTTTTCAGTTATCTCTTCCACATCAACACTGCCAAATGGGTAAAACATGAATGTAACAATTGGTTTCTTTTAATATGCCCGTCTCATGTCTTAGTAGAGGTGGTCACACCCAAATGTCTTGGTGGTCCACCGGTCTTGATGCCCACTTCTGCTTTTAACAATGAAGCTGTGTACTGGAAAGGGAGCGTCTAAATGCAATATTTAAAGAAATAAAATCTCGTTAACATGTAATTTTTAAATGATGAGAAGCTATTGGGTTGTTCGAAAAGTAATTTCGTTTTTTTTTTTTTTTTTTTTTTTTTTTGTGTGTGTGTGTGTGTGTGTGTGTGTGGAAATGAAAGACAGTTTTCGTATAATAAACAAATACTTTATTAAATTATATATTGACCGTTCTAGTCCGACACCTTTTGCCATCTTTCTGGTAGTAGCATCATTCCACGCTCATAAAATGTTTGGTCTTGGCTGCCAAAAAACAGATCGAGGTGGTTTTTGACCTCCTCATTTAGCGAACCAGTTCTGGCACTGGCGTACTGTCAACACACCTTCTCCATACACATCGGTCCATTTCTTTCTGGCTTGAACAACATTTTTACCCTTTCTGTAGTAAAACAGTAAGATATGTCGAAAATGCTGCTTATCACTCTCCATATTTAAAAGGGCACCAACCAAAAACTACTGCGTAGAATGAATTGGAATTTTTCACACACAAGCCTTGCTATATGAGCTCTCAAAGCATATAAAAATTATATGGTCTAAATCTGAAGTTGGGTACAAAAAATACAATTAAATCCTCTGTCGGAAAAAAACGAAATAACTTTCCGAACAACCCAATAAATACACCTTTGGAAATATTCTACTCGAAATATTCCGGTGTTTATTGTCTGTCCCTTATTTCTTAATAATAGCATCTGCAAAGCATTAAATATATAGAATGTTTATTTATCAAATCATAAAATAATGAAATTCATAGCTTTATTTTAATTCCCATAATTTTATTTTTTCACATTTGGAGTTAGTTAATTACAAACTTACTTTTGCAATTTATACAAAGTTTTTAATTTAAATTCATTTATATATTTAAAATACATATAAAAATGAATTTATTTAGAAATAGACAAAAACAATACCTTGCCTTCAAATTCCAAACATCAGGCATTAAACGAATTGCTCACCAGCTCTTCAATATTTTCTATAAAATTTCGTCATCTAAAGTGCAACTTCAGATGCATCATACAAATAACGAAAAATAAGAAGCATAATATAAATTATGAATTATGAAAAATATGTACGTATAAGGAATAGTTCCTTAATTTATTTAAATTAAAAATAAAATTACTATAACTTTTACTGTTTTAACTAGTCAGCGATTTAAAAAGAGTTATGAGACTCTTCAAAAATTTCCCCCCTTCTAATGAACTCGAGATATGATGTTTTTTTCTATTTCTACATCAAAATACTTGAACACTCGAAATCTTGAAAATAGACAAGTGCGATTTCTCTCTGATTTGGGAAATGTATCAATTAAAAAAATAAATGAAAGAAACGAGCCTGTGGCAAACACGAGCAGACTTTTCCCCTTTTTTTTAATAACAACTTCAAGAAATAGCATGTGTAAAAACCCAATGAACCTTAACCGCATCGCAATGTTGTTATTACAGTAATTTCTTGTTAGCGAATTTGTTGTCAAGCGTTATTAATTTGCAATTTGCAAACGATTCCGGAGGTGTTGCCAGTCCGTATTGCAGGAATAACACCCGTGAGCCACGGATCCCTTAACATCGAAGACGAATTGCAAAACTTACTTTCACTTGAGGAGGTAGGAGGAGAAAGTGAAGAAAGTATGAAAAACAAAAAATCCCCCGATTGCGTACGCTAACTTGTCGAGCAAGGATGGTGTTGCTGTTCATGCTTCTCGGAGAACGCCACCTAACGGTAAAGGTCGCCAAGTTATGACAATAGATATAAAAGGCAAATTCTCTTTAATTCCTTTCTTTACACTACATTTGTCTTGGATATATTCTCCTCACCTAGCAACCTCAGGTAAGGCTGAAACTTTCTTTCCCTTCATTTATGGCTCCTTGTGAATGGCAGGATAAGACTTTAAAAACTATTTTAAACTTTTGTAATTTTTCATTATTTTAATTCTATTTCGAGAAATTTAATAAACTAATATCTGATTATCATAAATTCAATGCTTCAGTGCTGATGTCTCATAATGTACCAAGCTTAAAGTGAACTTTGAAAAATATTCAGAAAGTTTATATTAAGTCTTCATTTTTCCTTACGAAGATATTAATTCATTGTCAGATAAGATCTTCATATTTAATTACTTAAGCACCGACTCAGGTTTAATTAACTGAACGTATATTTCATTGCTGTGAATTTAGTCAAACATAAACGAATATAGAATGGTTCGAAATATAAATATAGCGAACAGTTTTAATAAATCTTACTTTAAAGTTTAATTTCCTTAAATAATTTTTTGAATGTTCTAGCAAGAATTTTATTACTTTCAATAATGTATATTACTTTTAGATAACATTTTAGAGTGTAAACATTTAATACTAAAAGCATTTTACTATATTTTTTCTATATGAATAAAAAAAAAACTTACTTAGTTCATGAGAAAAATGAGTTCTAAGTCTCAAATATTAATATAGAATAATTTTAAATATGTTCAATAGGCTGAAAATGATACGCAAATGTTATGAAATACGATTTGCATAATTTGTCATCGGAATCATTTTATTGCTGTTTATTGCATTATTGTAAAGACCAATTCTATTAAAAATTTTGTTTGTCGAAAAAAAAAACAGTTATATCGTAAATCACAAACGAAATGCTTTCCATTATTGTGTTAATGAGAATGACACGAACTGTAATAAAACTTAAAACATACTTTTCTTTTAAAAATTTATTCATTTTGACCACAGCCAAGTGCAATCGTTCCAAATCAGCAATGATTACATCAATTGACAGTAATAATTTATTCACAGTTTTCTCCTCCAATTTTTGAAATTTTTCTGATTCTGTTATTGAAATTGAAATAGGCTTTCATTGTCTTGATCTTCAAGATGCAAGTGCCGCAATCTTTAGAAATTAATAAATTCCAAAGCATTTCTAGAATTTTAAATTTGTGTGCGAGTTGCACATTATATCATTTTACACTTAGACTTTGATTGATTAAATTAATATTTCGTTTCTATCTGCGCCATGGGTAACTGATGGATACGTCGACACAATGAAAAATATAAATTATAATGACTGATCTGTATGCATAAAATGATTTTATTTGAACTGAAAGAAAATGGCTGATTTCTAGACTTTCTTTTCGTCAATTCTCTTTGTGAAATGTCAAAACCTTTTAAACGTATGCAGCGGACCATATCTCTTTCGGCTGGGGAAAATAAATAACTTGGATTAAAAAGATAGATGTTTATTTCTCGCTAGGATAGCAAAAGCATTATTTACATTATTGCACATAATAATGAACAGCCAAATGTTTGCGAAATACAGGCAATATTTAGAGAAAAAATAACAACATTAATCCAGTAATGGATGTGAAACATTGAATTAATACCCTTATCTGTTCTTTCTATATAAGGTCATAAACCTTACTTAATAATATCATTATCGATTTAAATTAAAGTACTTTCTTCATTATTAGTATTGTATGATAGAAAGTTTACGAATAAAATTACTCAGTATTTGTAGTTTAATTTCAATTTATTGTAACTGACTTTAAAAAACTCAAATCGGTTTTATCATTAAGACATGGTAAGATGCTTCGATCTCATATAGAGTATAAAAGAATTTTATGTGAAATTATTTTCTAGAAATAGATTACAAGAAATGACTCTAAATTGCAAAATTAAAATAAACTGGAATAGTTGAAAGATAGAATCAAATATAATTATTTCTAAATAATTAAAATTCAGCAAAATGTACAAAAGCAGAAACAATTTTAAAATCTAACTTTAAACTAACATTTCCAACATCATTGTCGCGAGATAATTTTAAAAGGAAGTAATTTTTGAAAACTTCAGGAAGCCTTCTCTTATTTAAATTGATGTTCCTCTATGAAAATATAAAAAAAAAATAATAAACTTCGTCGCTATTTCTGTAATTTGAATTTTATTTATTTATTTATCTTTATTTTCTTTGATTGATTATGTGACTCCAATTTACAACTTCCTTGTTTTATATTTTTTGTATTTGAAATAATGAGTTATCTGTACAGTTATATATTTAACACGCATTGAAGAATGCATAAGCTGAATCAAGATATATGTTGATGCTTTGTTTACACAATAGGAGAACAAAATTATTGCAATCTCAGATATGTTGGTAAAGTAATAAACATGATTTTTTTTGTTAATCATGTATTAACTTGTATTAGGTTTTATAAATAATAGAACTGATTTATAATATTACAAAAGCACCATTTAACAATTCAGTTCTCTCATATTATTATAGCAATCAGTTGAAATGCCAAAAAATGGAATTAATTATTCTTATTGTTTTAATTTTATTTTATAATTTTAGTTAATTAATATGAATTATTTGGTTAAAAAAATATCTAAGCCTGTACTTTTGCATCATATTTTTAAAAAGTAGACAATTTTAAAAGTCAAACTAGTTTTAAAATTATTTTCCATCTTAAGCCTATTTCTATAAAATATCCACCTCTTATTTTTCATTAGAATTCGATTAAAATGAACTGAAACAAATGAAAGATTAAAATTAATAAAACAGCATTAATGTTGATATCAGAAGAATTTTCTAAAATATAAATTATTAACTTAACCAGCGAATTCGGTATCTGTTATAATATTAGGATGCAGTTAAATGCATATCAAATCTAATACATGGATTCTGTTTTCTTCATTTCCTCCGCTTATAAAAGAAAATTTTAGCTGCACCAATTATTAATAAAAACAACAGTATGCAAACACGAAATTAATCATAATAGAATTGTAATTTATTTATTTGGAAATACAATTCGCGTATTCGTTCATGTAAAATGCCTTCTTTTCTCAATTGTTTCAATTTTTCAATCATTCATTGCATAAAAACAAAGAGATTTTTCCGCCTCCAGTATAAGCATATAAAAGGCTTAACTTGTTCAAACGTAACTTGTTTCCTCCTAACTCGTTTTCATTTATTGTTGATATTATGAGATCTTTAACCTTTCTAAAAAAACCTTTGCTACGAAAAGAAAATAAATACATTTCACCGGCTAATATTAACGGAATGACAGTCTTTAATCTACTTACTTCAAGGTCTCGTAACGGCGACCTTCTCTAGCAGCGAAAATACCGCTCCGCTTGCGATTTGATTTGTTTTTAAATCACGGTCTGTAATTACGATATAAACGAATAAAGAAAAAGGAAAGAAGCATGAAAGAAACGCAGATGAATTGACGAGAACCAACTTCCCTTCTTCTTTCTCGAACATGATAAGAGCAGGGCTGATGTTATAAAAGTCCAGCGACTGCAATCGCTTCAGGTGTTGATCTACAAAAAAAAAATGTGCTTATGTTTCCCCGCTTTATTCTTATTTTTTTTTCATTGCTTGCTATCCATACCATGCTCATGAAACGGCCTTCAATATTTCTGTTGGTTTTCAAGAAAACCTTATAAAATGTATCAATCATTATGATACGAAGGAAGGAAGAAAAATGACTTTAATTTTGTAAGACTTGAGTTGTTATTCTTTATTTAAGAATTTGAAATTTCTTAATAAAATTTCTTAATTTATAAAATGAATAAAATACAATCTTATTTTAACTTATAGTGGACGCTCTTAATAAGACTTTATTTATAAATGGTTAATTGTTACAATACTTTTTTATAAAATAAAGGTATAAAGTATAATAAGCGTCAGATAGCGAGTATGTAATATAATTTTTTGCACTTTATTCCAGAACATATAACCCAATTTCTTAAAAAAAACCGCGCAAAAAAGAATATACAATCTGAAAGCATAGTTGGATAAAAGAAAGGATTTCAACAGCAGGAATATGTAATTAGAGCTACATTCATGTTTGTTGGCTGACGTGAATGGAAATTAATCTCAAAAATAAATCTCTCTAAATCAATCTTGAACATCATTTGAATTTATCTGATAATTGGAGAACGTGAAAATTTGAATATTATACAATTTTTTCATTAGAAATCTCTTGGAAGGCATTTTCTTTTTATTACTTCAACTTTTTTTAGATATTTTCCTTTTTTTTTTATTTACTGATTGATAGTCAAATCAAGCATAATTTTATGCGAAATACTTTTTAAACAACTAAGGTTTGTTTATTTATTTGTACTTCGAAATTCAAACCATTTTCGAATAAGTGTAGTTAAAACGTTTTCATAAAACTTACCTTAAATAACCTGTTCAAGTTTAGCATAGAATTTATGAAATGAAGTTTTCGTTAGAATGTATGTTTTGCATTTTACTCCATTATTAATGACAAGTTTTGGACACTATTCTAGAATTCAAATCAAAGTATTAAATTTTAAAATCATATTTCTTTTGTTCCTATTAAAGCAACCGGTATTAATTACTCTTAACATATGATTTTTATCAAATATATTATTAAAATAAAGTTTATTATAAATTCATATGAGATAGGTATTGATTTCGTAAAATAACTGAAATAACATAACAGCAATATGCATCTATATAGTTATTTAAAGAAATAAAATATTTAATTCAATAGCTTTATTTTGGTGATTTTGACTTAAAATACAAATAAAATTGCAAAAATGTTTAAAACTAATAGGAAATAAAATGAATAAAATGCAATCTTATTTTAACTTATAGTGGACGCTCTTAATAAGACTTTATTTATAAATGGTTAGTTGTTACAATACTTTTTAATAATAATCGATTATAAAAAAAGTCCAATGATGTTAATATTTTGTAGCAGCATTAATTATCAGTGAAATTCATTTTTGTAGATAATCTGACAAATATATTGGAATATTGAATCGTGTTCAAATGATAAATTGGACACTTGAACCGGTATTTATGTCCCCAAAGTTCCGAATTACATTATCGGGATGATAATTTATAGAAGTTGATTTTATGTAAATCAAAGTTAGGTTTAAGGTGAATATTGGTAAAAGTCAAGTTTTGAATCCCCTGCAATCGATTCTCGAAGCCAAGACTTTGTCTGTGTTATTTCAAACCCAAACAGAACCAGTGAAATGCAATGAAGCTTTTATATTTATTTAGTGACTTCTTTTTCGTTTATTTCCTTACTCTAATCAATGATTTTACAAAAGTAATCTTAGACTCAATCATTCAGGAGATAGATAATTTTTATTAATTTTAATATTTCAGTGTTTCGTGATTTTCTATTTTATATGTGGACTGCTATTTAAGTGAAATTTTGTTACTGTACATTTTCTAATATATTTATCACATATTATTATGTAAGTAAATACTTCCCGTGCTAGATAGAATAACTTTACTCTCCTCTTACTTGAATTGAGATATTTTTGTGGTATATTTGTACAGTAATTATTGCCCCTTTCTGGACAATGATTGCAATTTACTCCCCACCACATTAGGTCATGCCTTTATTTGTGTAGGCTGTATTGATGTAAGTGTGGGTTAATCGATATTATTTCATTCTTTCATAAACTTTTTTGCGTTAACGTTTTAAGCCTTATTGTTGCCAGGAGAATGATACTAGGTTATTTTACTGGCTGAGTTTTCAATAAATAGTTTTTTTTTTAATTCTTTTCATCTCATCCTTCCATTTCTTCTTTTCAGTTTCAGTCACCTCCCCGATTCCTCGTTGTGGGTGAGCACTCCTTTGTCGCAGAAGTCTGATGTACCAAAGTGAAACCAACTGTAAGGCTTACTGCCCTCATCGCTGGCTAGCCTCTGGTCCAAATCCCAAGTTAAGGACTTTTTCTTGACCATCGAGCCGAAGCGCGTCACAACACACACTCCATACCCAGTTTCTTTCTTTCCTAGTATCAAGTTCAACACACCGGAACATCGGTTTCCACCTAAGGAAGAAAGAGGAAGAAAGAAAGAGCGAAATCATAATCACAATCAAGGATCACAACAATCGCCGCTGTTGCCTCCCGCTTGTCACGACCATTTAACGGCTTTTGATTGACGACCGCCTGCACAAACACCTGTGAATTTTCCGAGTCGATCGCCTATGGGAAGTGGGATAGTCCCAGGAGAAAAACGTGCCCGATCCACAGAACTCGTTTCTGACGACGAGGAGATGCAATGATAGCTTAATAATTTTCTCTCCAAAAAGAAATAAAAGCCACTCACACGCATTTCCTCAGCTTCCAGAAGTGAAGGCCAGAAACCGGAGCTGCAACTTTCCACACTCAAAAAATCCGATCCCATTTGTAGCAATTTCACCAAGCAAGCAAGTTAACTGGGATGGCCAGTCACTGATTCCGCCTGTTCCTTCAAGAGTTTGTCGTAACACGGTGAAAATATATCATATTCAGGAACTTTTTTCAAAGAAATACAACCATGAATCTCACAAGTGACTCGCTGCTGAGCGATGCCGC
>JAPMOR010089495.1:0-12269 GCA_026543865.1 Argiope aurantia | reverse complement strand
CACAAAAAAGATTTTTACATGAAGTTAAAGATCAAACATTTATCTTTTAAATGATACTAATGTTTTAATCTTAAAATTAAATTTCTATTTTTAATGAATTTTTAAATAAATATTTTAACTATGTTTTTCAATAATTTTTTTCGTAAAAAATAAAAATTAAGATTAAGCACGTTTCACATTCATGGGAAAAAATTAGCTTTTTTCAAAGTGTTGCCATCACATTGATTAAAGGTCCAATTAAAAATAAATTAAATCTTTTTGGAAATGAAATCTGCAAAAATATAATTTTCGGCACGTGTCTGTAGGAAATGAAATAAGTATTAAATATTATTTTTTCTAAAAAATAAATTCAAGAAAAATTATTTTATGATCTTTTACACTCTCAATACAGGGTGTTTATTTAAGCTCGGACTCATTTTGATGTTTAATGACTCATAAAATAATGAAGATATAAACAAACTTATGGCATTTATTGATGGAATAACTCATATATTTTCCTTTTCAGGTTTTAATATTTTTACTTTCGTAAATATCGTCTGCGCGTGTTTTTAATTTCAGATAATTTCATTTTCCAGTCTAAATATCTGTACTTTTCTAAATATCGTCTGCTTATTAATTGCATTTTTCTCCTTTGTTTTTGGCAACTATTGAAATGTTATGTTTACTTTTGATGTGTTTGTTCTATGTAGTACTTTTATATGTGATGTTTTTTTCGAGCGGATATTAAGGAGAATGCATACATCACAAGAGAAAGCACAGATTTTATGGTGGTCATAGAGTTAATTTCCAATCAACTAAATCACTGACTTTTAAGAGTTAATTTCCAATCACTTCAACTGACAAATTTATGAAAATTTGAATATCACTATTCAATAAAAAAAGGATAATTTTAGATTTTCCATCGATCGCTTCAAAGAAAATACGCTAATCAGCGCGCAGGTTTCTCAAGATTAATTGGTCTAAGATTATGAAAATGTTGAGTTTTTCTAAATTTTTAACATTTAAAATTTCATAAATAAGTCTTAGTTGATCGTGGAAAATAGAAACATTCATTCAATTATTTAAAATTTGGTGTATCCAGAATATTTCTCAGAATATGATACCTTACTGCATTAAATTTAGACTTCATAATTTTTGAAATATATTTATAGGCCGGAACAAAATATTATTATTGATTTCATTTCAATCCTTTTGAAAGCAAAACTAAAAACAGAATTTTATGCTGAATCTCAGAAATTTTTGTTGAATTATTGTTTGAGATATTACATAAATTATGAAAAATATTTTGTAGTTAACTTAAGACTTAAATTCCGAGCGATTCTGTTTGCAATACTCACATTCAATAATAATAATAATTAATAAATAACAATAATGATGATAAATAAAATAAAACGCTTGGTTTTTTAAAAAAATATTTTAATATTAATTGCAATTTCATCGTTTACATTTTAAATTAAAGTTGAAGTTTCGCCGAAAATGACAACAAATTAGCAAAATATATATAGTAAATTGAACGAAACGATCTAAACAGTATAAGTTTGGTATGGCTATCAAAATTTGAAGATTAAAAATGTTTTGTTTGAGAATCTTTTAAGAGACCAGTTACTTAAAATATTTAATTGAAAATTGTAGCGAGCGGTAATACTGGCGAACCGGCTGGTCGCCAAAGGCGGCTAGTATAAAATAATTGTATTATTGACATTTGGTAATCATTGACATGATTTCATATTTAGCCTTATATTTACTAAATTTGGAACAAATAATGTGAAAGTGTTATTTTGTGATATTACTTTATTTTATAATGTAATGTCAAACAAGTGTAGTGTAAAGAACTCTTTGCAATGCTATTTCACAAGAACATTCAAGTTCAAAATTCACCGATTTATACTTGCTTTAGTTATTTGCGAAATAAACAAAAGATCCATTTGTTTAAAAAAAAAATTAGATGAAAAAAGAAGCAGCTTTAAATAATATTAAATTGATTTTTAAGATAATTATTTTTATTATTTTGATATTTTCTAAAATATTAACTTACCCCTCGATTTAAGAAGAGTGCTAATATTGAAAAACGTTCTCAACATTTCTTTTGATATTACAAAAATTTTTTCCATTAGAAATAAGAGAAATTCCTTCCGTCTTTAGAAATATTGATTAGATTTAAGATGAGATGCTTCCATGTATAATTTTTTGATTAGATTATATTGAGTATATGCGGCAATCTCCTCGATAAAAACCATTAATATGAGCGTTATATGATTTTTTTTATTATTGGAATACTGCTCTAGTAGCAGTTAATACTAAGACTTCTGTGTGTCTTATTACATAAGTATTAAATAGAGACAGTATTAAGTACTTGAGATTAAAGAATCTTGTAGTTTATCTTCTCCTAAAATTGCTATTCTCTAAGGCGTTTCTTAAAACTGCTAGTAACAATTTAGAAACTTTGTATTTTTTTCCATCATATATTTGATGCTAAAATATGAAACTTTATATATATGCCCCAAACGGGAGGCTAATGCCATTTAATAGAAATAGGATAATTAATTATTACTAATTAAGTTTACACTTAATTTATCTAATTTTATAAATTATTTTTTACTTAAAATTATTTTATTTAACTTATTAAATTAATGTAAGAATTTAATAGCTGTGCAACATAAAGTATAGTAATTTTGTATGTAGAACAAATAAACGCAGGTGGAACTGTAGGTGAAGCCGCTAGTCACCAATAAAATTAAAGCCCATTAGATTAAGTGATTTCAATATTGAGTTCACATACATGCAACAGCATTAGGTTTTTGACAATCATACATTGAGAACTCTGACCCATCCTGAGGCACAAGAATACATGTGAATGCCCTTACCGCGACAACAGCATTGGTGGGAATTTAGGGCGAGTCCTAAGGTCTATCACCGATCACGGTACAACCCTTCCATTCAAAAGCATTTCCCTTCATCAGTAGGGATATTCGCTCCCACTCACTTGGCTGACGAGAACCAACTATCGTGCAGGAAGTTTGGCATTCTCATATCTGAGTAGTCCCCTTGTAGGGATTTGATAAATGGAGTTTATGAAATTCTTGAAATTCATATAAAAACATTTTCAAAACAATATTTTCTTTACAGTGATTCAAAAGAAATTTACTGAAACAATTCGAGTAGTATATTATATCTTCTTGCTAATATAATACAATGAATTTCTACAGAAAACGCTGATTTTTTTTATTTCTAATTTTAAGTGTTATATTTTCCATAATACAGAACAAAAAAAAAAATGTTAACTTCATTAATGTCATTCCGAAAAGGCATTGATAAAGATATACAAAATATCATTCATAAAGGATATAAAAGATTGATAACGCCAGACTTCATCGAATAATTACATTTAAATATTATTTCCAAGAAGATTAAATTTCATTCACAACTCCAGTGGAAATATAAAGAAAATTCTGATGTTTTTCAACTAGTCCTAAAACAGGATTTAATCATCTCAAGTACTTGAAATATGATCCCATATTTTTTGCACAGCAATGCCAATTACTATACATTCAAATCAGCCCATAAAATCTTTCATAGTGGCCAAAGATGATTGACAATACCAGACTGCATCTACGACCTTTATATTTCCCTGAATGGCGTCAACTATTTCAAGAAGATTCAGTTTTATTCCAGACGAGTACTAGACTACAGAATAATAGACCCTTACGACAGATGGTTGTCCTAAAGATATAACTTCAAGATATCGATCGATTCCAAAAGGACGGTAAGAGTACATTAGCTTCCCGGTGAAGAATGCGATATCCATATCAAAATGGTACAGAAGGATTTCTTCCTCAATCTTGAAAAATGGCTTTTTAGGCCAACTTGTGCTTTGCTTTTGCCAACTGCCTTTGTTTGGCGGTATCTTGTACATAATCTTGAAAATCCTGTAACGAAGGATAGAGTGGGCTTCACAATATGTTCGTAAGCTTGAACAGGGTATGCCGTGTTTGTTACTTATTCTGTTCTTCGGTTTTATGTTGTCGTTGTCCTAGTTATTGGAGGATTACATGAATGACAGCTTATGCGAAGTCTAGAAACGCTTTTACTTTGTTTAAAGCTTAAACAGTTTCAAAAAGTAATGCATCCCCATGTAGTTCTTTGTTGTTGTTGTTTTTTAATTATTGCTTTTTATGATGAACATAAGGGATAAAAACTAAACGGAAGTAGATGTTACATTAAATATGTTCAACAAAGGATGACTGATTACATTTGACGCCACATAAATAAACAACTTAATTTGTTAAGAAGGTTTTGCTTAAGATTTTGGTAAAATATAAATAATAGTTACATAAAATGCAAAGTTAACTTTTAAATAAAATTTTTTGCATTAGAGGACAAGAAAATCAACTAAATTAATGTTAAGGGGCCAGTGGACTCTATTAAACGCTTTTGGGAATTATTCATTCAGCGTTATGAAATTTTTTATGCATATGCATTAAAATATCAATGCGTCAAATTTCTTTAAAAAAACCTTTTAAAACGGAATATATTCTAAAAAAATTTAAGATATTTTGAAATTTTTAAAAATTATATATTCCAGGCTTCTCAATTTTTATTTTTTTTTTCTATTTTTTTATTACCCAATGTAAATTTATTTTGAACTAGATTACGTATAATCTTGCAATTCCAATTAAATGCTAATTTTCTAGAAATATTTTTATACACACTTTCTGAATTTTCATAGGAATTTTATGTTTCTTTGAACTAAAATTGACTTTTAACGAACTGAAAAAACTCGGAACATAAAATGCATACCCTATTTTTTAAAACGTTTGACTGAAATCTTTATTATCATTTTCATTTAATTTCTTCAAAAAGTAAGACACCTGGAATATTTTGAAGATACTTAAATTTAATTATAATATTTTGAGAAAAGTAATTAAGATGTACTTTTTTTCCTCTTAACCCTTCAAATATTTTATTGAACAATACATTTTATAATGCTATTTTAATTGAATATAAACATATATTTTGGTAAAGAACCGATAAAAATAAAATTGCAAGTTTTCGTCCACGTTTGCTTATTTCAAAGTTCACTGTCCCCTTAAGAATACATTTCTAAAAACTTAGCATAATACTATAAGTAAACATTATATAAAAAGAATAATTTATAATTTGTTTACTATTGGGTTAAATTGGTTTCCATTAGAGAACAAATATGAACAAAATTTATTAAGAAGACTTGTTTAAAATGATGACAAAATATATTAATGTTGCTTAAATTGAATAGTGAATGTTTTACAATAAAAATTCGCCTGCATTAAAGAACAAAGTACATACCAGTACTTAAATGCTTAGTTCTTAATCTGCTTCGAATACTTAATAATTTACCACAAAACCGGGTTGTAAATAAAATGATATTTCTTTACACATCTCATTCGTTTAAAATTAAAAATTGGTAGTTTTCTCTAGTAATGCATTTATGGACAGTCAGATAATTTAATCTTAACATTAAGCAATAAAACAAATGGTTAATGTAACCAAAACATGTTTAGCATAGAGTACCAGACAGAAAAATATTAATCAGAAGTATAACATTTTTAAAACCTGCAATATTTAGATAATTAAACTTATCTCTGTAACTTTTGTGGGTTTTTTTTCGAATTAATCTACAATATACATATCCAAATTACTGATTTCGGCTTAGAGCAATAAACCTTATTGTTCAATTTTCAATTAATGTTGACTATTTGCAGTGTCAAAAGACCTTTTTATGTTGTTGCGTATTACACATCATTATAGGGAATCAAACACGAGACCACATTACAGAAGAACTGTATTTTCTGCAGTTGGTATTTTCAGAAAAAACGAAGTGTCAATATTTCATTTCTATTTCATGACAACGAAGTAACCACATCTTTTGAAATTTAGTGCTTAAAAAATGATTTTTATTCATTTGAGTTTCATTTGCATCCTCTGTGTTTTGACGGACTAAGTCAGTCATCTGGTTATTGCGATGAAACAATGGATTAAGTTACGAGTACGCAACACCTTGTCTCTAGGAATTAAATATTACTTCATAAAAAGGGAAATTTTTAAATGTTGTATAGCACATTAACACACCGAAATTGAGTAAAAATTTTTGTTGCGTTGTATTACAAACAACGTGAGAAAAAATATCATTTGAGAAATTTTATCTGTTGAAAATGCAATTTCATTTTATGCGCATCAAAAATTGATATAACAAATAGATTTTGAGATTTTTATTTATAATATATTTTCAACGACACAGACGCTTTCACATGCCAGAAACGTTTATTCTGGTCTCAGATAAGTGTATTCGCTTTGATTTTGTCTTTTTTAGGAAATGGATATCTTGTGATAAAACTTAAAAATAAAAAAAATAAAAAAAAATTGAAAGAAAAATGGTCATCTAATGCTCAACATTATTTGAATTCAAATTCAAAGGAAAAGAAACACTAATATAAGGCAATTCGTTCTTGTATTTTTTTCAACAGGTTTTCCTTTATTATTAAATGCTTTCACATATTTATTACATTGGTGATATTAATATGTATTATTAATCTTGTAAACATATTTTGCAGTCACTGTATCTAAAAAGGGTAAAGGATGCTTTTTAAAATTATATTTTTAAATCGTATTTTTTTCGTATGAATTTAAAAGAGTATTGATATTCAATTTAAAGTAATATTATAAGGTTTTCTAATCCAGTTTAATGACATATTTTATGTAACATCCATGACTAATGGTATTAAAATTTTAAATACAAGAAAATAACGGATAAATCTCTTTCTAACGAATACAACAATTCAAGGTTATTCAAAGTTATTCAACAATTTCAAGGTTATTAAAAGTTTTAGATTTACCATTTCAATCATCTTGATTTTGCTGTTAATAAGTGTATGATAAATACCTGTTTTATTATGCTAAAAAAGAAATCCAATTGATCTAGAAACATTTCTAACTTTGTGCAAAACTGATTTTCCTAATTTCAGTCTTATAAAAAATAGGACATTCCATTAATTATACATGTTTATATATAAGTTTAAAAAGCTGGAAACTCACAAATTATTTTTAAAAATGTAACTGAGCTAACAAATGAGCTTTTTTTTAAAAATGAATTCCTGCAAAATCCAGATACAATGTTTGTTTTTTTAGCAAATCCATTTTTATAAAAATTTCAACGCTCGTTCAAAAGTCCTTTCAATCGAAATCTTTTACTGAAGTATTTAGAAAAATAATTTATTTTTTAAAACTTATATTTATTTACATGCTATATTACGATTTAAGAAATTATCTATAGTGAAAAAGATACGCATTTTTAGATTTTAATGTTTGATGACATTCAGCATTTTCTTAACTTTTTATAATAAATATATTAAAACAAGTACATGTTGATCATAATTATTGAAACCATACTCATAAATTAAGCTAAATTTGGAGTAATTTGAGTACATTCATTTGACGATATGAAGTTGAAGCTTAATGCAACAAACATATAATTGATTTATTATTAGGAAACAGATATTAAGGTGCCCCAAAAGTTTCTTTCTCATCGCGTTTTTAAAGAGTCACTGGAAACTTGGATTTTATATGAAAATATGCACAGAAAACGCACTTGGTGCAAGGCCAATAGGCCTTCAACTGTCGAAAAGCTGGGAATACACCCCAAAAAAGTTCTTTTATTCATTTGGTGGGATTGGGAAAGGCATAATTTTCTACGAGCTCCTTCCTCAAGGTGAAAAAATAAAATACTGTCACCAACTGGATCAATTAAAAGCTGCCCGAATTAATGAATCGACGATCGTTGTTTTTTATTATGACGACGCGAGACCACATATTGCATTAGTCGTAAGATAGAAAATCTTAGTTTGATTGGGATGTTTTACCGCATCCTGTATATTTATTTCCAGATCTCGCTCCATTTGATTACTTCTTTCTGTCCTTAAAAAAACTCTCTTCGCAATAAGCACTTTAATTCATCAGCGAAAAGAAGGCCTAATGAGGCTTCCTGAGAAATGGAATAAGGTAATAAAAACGAAAGGGTTCTTATATAACAAAATAAATAATATCTTAAACAGTAAACATTGTGTATTCATTTCATATTTGAAATAGGAATGAAAGTTTTGGGAAATTCTAATATTTAAAGAAACAAGTTTTCTATTGTTTTATGATGAAATGTTATTTTATATTTTTCTTTTCTTCTACAAATGCTAAATTTTACAACGAATGTAAAAATCCTGGAAAATATCCTCTTCACTTAAAACTAAAATTCAATTTTTGCTGGAGGATAGACCAGTTCTCCAAAATGAAAAACCAAATTTAAATTTCCTTGACAAAGGGCATAATATTTTACGATTTTTTTGTGCAAATCGTATATTTATATTTCTAAGCCTTTCTTCTATCTCTCTTTTACTGTGCATAAAATAGCAAGAATTCACTACTCCTAAAAGCTGCTTTGCAATCTTTCAAAATCTAAATGCAAACCTTAAAAAAAAGAACCGCTTGACTAATACTGCCTCTTAGAATGCTGAAAAATACAACGGCTCAACAATGGAATGCGATGTGATTCTTTTTCCGAAGAAGCAGAATCCTCTTCTTGAAAAAGTGGAGAAATCCCGAAATGCAGTTCGCTAGCTCCTTCGAAATCTGAACCTATTTTCTAAGTATTAGACCCCTCTCTATAAGTTATTCAAACTTTCTTCCGGCAAAACTTCCCTTTTCAGATCTTTTGTCTTCTTTAAGCAAACTGGTATAAGTCAGTGAAGGTCGAAGATTACTTTCAAAGGCTTAAAAGTTTAAGAAACTTTTGTTGGATTGCTTCTGTTTTGTGAACAATCTGAATATGGTGTTGATTTTAAAGGAAGTTAATTCTTCCTTCCAGATATTTTGACAAAAGGAGATTGAAATCTACGAAATATCATAGAAGCAAACTCTTCATTCAATATTTGTTGAGACAGTTTCAATGGAAGAATTTCACGTAACAAAATGAAGAATTGACTTATTACTAATCTAAATATTTGATTTTAAATTTTACCAAATGCTATTTTTTATTTTATGATATATTTTAATGCTATATACTGATTATTTTAACCCTATAATTCCACATATTAGTCTAATTTATGTACCGCGTAATACAAGAGCACCCGAATTTTACTTTCAGAAATAAGAAACATTCTCTATCTCCTAAAACCAAAAATGACAACTCAGGACTAAAACGGTTGATGCAAAAAGATGACCCTGCTATAAACAGCTATTACGCATACATATGTTCAGGCATTTTTTGTGAGTTCTTAGAAAACCTACCTGTCATGTCAACCAATTTAGACGAGCTTCTCCAACGAACAAAGCAAGCGCCATGAGTAATAAAAGTGAAAGGTCTTTGTAGCCCACCCATTCATTGTAGCATTGCATTTAACGAGAACACTAAATTAAGAAATTCAGAATAATGATATCATATCCTATTCTATTTTCTTACATAAGTAATAACTAAATATAATATGAAAATATTTGAAATTAGGAGAGCCTTGGGCTGCTAAATCATCTGCTAAACTAAATAAAGAAAAACCACTGATTTACTTGAATGATTAATTATTCTTTGTTTTATTCAAATTATGAAAATTCATTCAGAAACCTCTTCCAGTATCATTTATTATGAAACGAATGTTAAAGGTCTTAATACTTTCAATTAAATAAAATGTGTATAACTGCCTTTTAAAATTTATTTCTATCGCCAATAATTAACGAAGGTTCAATGGAAATTCCTCTCTATTCAGGGTGGCTCTCAGTGTAAATGCTTTCATGTAAAAGCATTTGTGTTAGATCTTTTAAAGATTTCTTTAAACAAGTGTTTATCTCCTTTTATCATTCTTTATAATTTGTAATTTTAAAAAAAAAATATTTAAAAATTCATATTATTGAAAATGTCAATTTACACAATTTTATAAATTTACTTGCCAATAAATGTAACAATGATAAAAAAATATATAAGTTTACAAAAAAGAATGTTGAAATTCTAAAAGGAAAATAATTCTTTGGATGATTAAAAACTTCTGTAGCGATTTTCGTAAAATACATTTTATAGTGAAGCAGGAAACCGTTATTTTAGTAGTAGAAGAATACAAGAATTAAAGATGGCACATTACAAAAGCTAACATAATTTATATTTATATATATAGAGCTAACATAATAATATTTAGAATAGGATCTAGCTGTATATTTAATTTGAGAAAGTTCTTTAAAAGCATAAATCTTTTCATTTTAAGTTAACCAAGATGCGAATGAGAATATTAGTCCTTAAAATGATTTCCTTGGTTGAAATAACTATACATTTAGTATTAATATAGTTTTCGAAGACATTACTTGAAAGAAGAAAGAGGGTTGTTTATCCTCTTCTTTTGATATTTATGAATTGTAGAGAATAACTACAAATGTTATTAATTCCAAAAGGTGTATTTTGCAAGATTACATTGGCTTTAAATATAACCATTTTATCGGCAGACACATTTCTTATGATTAAGAGGAGCATGATAGCAATAAATTATCTCTTTGGAATTAATTATTCGGACAAATCATTTTATGCTCTGGCCAGACGATTTAAACGATAAGCATTTTAAAGTAATAGATTTTATGCTAAACATGTTTTAATTTACTAAAAATAATAGATTTATCATAAAATTTAAAATATAATCTTGTGTTTGTTTGAAAATTTCTGCAAATGAGAATTTTAAACCTCTTAATATTTGTTCAAGGAATTCAATAATAAGGTTCAATACTTCAGTTGGATTATTGATATCATGTTTTAATTCAAATTCAATTTCTCAATATATGTCAAATTTATAAAATAGATTTAAATATAAGTATTTTATTTCATATTTGTCACTTTTTTTTCTGTTGGAACATAAAATAGAATGAATTTTATTCCCGCAGGCATAAATATATCCGATATTCTGGAAAATTAGTTGTAAATCAAGCTGTCTGGTCAGCCTCTTCATTTTAACTAATTCTTATATTAGATTGCATCTTTCATAAGCTACGAAAAACATGCATGTACGTAAATAATTTGAACTGTAGTGGTTACATAACTCTACTAACTTCTCTTTTGATACAACAGATGGCGTTACCTGTTGTATCAAAAGAGAATATATATTTCTCATGATCCTTCTTGGGAGTCATTATATGACTGTATTCTAAGTGAGTGTGGTGTGTTTTAGTGTTCGTGTTTGTTTTGACTTGAGAAATGTGGAACTTAAAAAATATTAAATAACTGTTCCTGAAACTGGTCTATTTTCATTTATCTCATAATGAAGTTGTAAAGAGTCTTATCCCTCTACACGATGGGATTATTTTAATACACATTTACAAATTTTAATTACTTTATTTTAGAATAAATTTTAAAAATGTGCAACTAAAACAAGATTAAGAGGGTATTTCCTTCTATAAAGGGGAGTGCGAGGAAAATTAATTTGATTAATTGCTTTTGTTTTTGGCTTAATAGGCTCAAAAGTCTATTGGAAGATTTTTTTCCAAATCAGCTTCTGAAATTTGCTAAAAAAAGTTGATGTTTTCATTTTTTCATTGACTCTTCCATTTCACAAACGTGTTTTTGACATGTTCAACAATGAAAAAAGTAATCTTTCTTGTGAACTATTCTTATAATCGCAGTTTTTCAATTACAAGTGACAGAAAGTATATCTGGAAAAGAACACTCTTAAAAGAAGATATTCTTCCAGACAAACCATTTACCGATACCAAATAGATTACCATAAAAGGAACGACAAGACCAAATGACAAAGCTGTTTCCGGCCATACACAGTAATTTTTTTGCTACTGTTCTTTTAGGAATAAAAACGCTAGTAAGCATTCTTACAGGCAACGAACCAACCTCTCCTTTTTCAACCAAAGAATGCCTAAACAAAGAGGAGGACACTTCTCGGTGGCGGGGAAATAGTGTTGATTAACGATCTGGGAATGCTTCTGGAAGCGTACGGGGTCTCGTGTCAAGTTGAAGTCCTCTAAGATCTAATTACTTTCCTTGTAATAGATATATTTCTTCTTTTCCAGTCGCTTTTATCGCCGTGAACCTGCCAGCAGGCGAGCGACATCTTTTGTGGGCGCACAATAGATGTTTTGGAACAGATCTGGGGATAAACTATAGTTCTTTTTGTCGCCAGTAATCTGGGGTTAGACCTGTAATTTCTGTTACAGGAAAACAATTCTTCAGCTGTTACATACATGAAATAAAGGAAAGTGTTTTGTTTGATATA
>JAPMOR010089474.1:0-16733 GCA_026543865.1 Argiope aurantia | reverse complement strand
ATCGTTTTGAGAAATTCATCATAACTGAGTCATTGGTGCTGGCATAATACGCCTTACCTTTAATCTATTATTGACTACAAGCCTTAAATATTAAACTGAAATGCAGTATTTGTAATTATACGAATATTTGAAATTAAATTTGATAAATATTATATTTATTTAAAATTAATATTTCGTTTCATTTTTGTGCATTGTTTAGTTCATTTCTAACTAAAAATTCAGTGCACTAGGATAAAAAAAATTAAATTTCCTGCAAAAAAAAAAGTTTATAACTACTTTATCTTATCTGATACTTAAGTAGATTATATTTTCACTTCCAGGATTTTATTTATCCCAGACATATATGGATAATAGAGATAAGTAAATTCACTTTTATATTCTAAATGGAAACAAAGGAAAATGGACCGTGATTCTTTAACATTCCTCTGTCTCGCATACTCTCCGCTTTCTAATAGAATAAACGCTCAATTGTTCTAATTGGTATTTTTTGGATTGTATAAGAAATTCCCTGTTCAGAGCAAGCACAAACATATTGCTAAAATTTGTATATTAGCCATAACAGCAGCTTCACATTCTTCATTTGTGTGACTGCCTCCTGCTCCTTGGTTAATTAGAGTAATGGAAATGGGACTTCGAATTATACATTTAATCAAAAATAATAATTCCATATGGTGTTCGATTGTTCAAACTTAAAGGGGACTATGCTTGCAATATGTCTTGGAAAGTTAGATTTATATCCAGCTGCGAAGAAATACGCTTTCAATAAGCCGAATGAATCCATTCTGGTTCTAAATAATATAATGAATTAATAATAAATGAATGAATGAATTCTGCTCGTTTCTTACCTTAATATCATTTTTGAACAGTATTGTTTGTTTTCACTAGGCACAGAAAACTATAAGTAAAAATATGATTGTGAAAAAATTAAAGCTAATAAAGAATGAATTGTTTCATCTGACTTTCAAACGAATGATCCCTGTTTCTTTCATAATAATATCATAAATATCTTAAGAGTATAAACAAAAGAAAGGTTGTCTATTTTTAATGTTATTTCCTTGCTAATTGTGCCGGGAAAAAATGTTTGATCAGCTTTGTTTTTGTCACCCACGGGCATTTCATATATATATTATATATTTATATATTCTTTTTCAAACAAAATTTTATAATGACAGTGCAATTTAAAATTTAAGGCACATTACATTCTTAGGTACAAAAATGAACCCTTCTTCAAAAGTCTGCAGTTGCAAATTATTCATGAATAATAATTTTTATTTTCATAACTTGCAAGTTGCAAGAAATTTTTAATAATAATTTTTATTTTGATAACTTGCACGTTGCAAGAAATTTTTATTTATGTATTTATTTTCAAACTGATAGGATTGAAAAGAAAACATAGCGTGAGTGATTTCAAATAAGGAATAGTAGAAAATTAAAAAATCTTTAAAAAACATTCATTATATTTTAACACATTTGGAAATTTTATAATATTTCAAAAACGTATGCAAATTTTTTAATATAAATAAAAAGCTATCAAATTCTTTTTACCGAATTCCTTTTCATGTCAAGAGTACGAACTAAGAGTTTAACTAATTTTATAATAAAATATTTTAAAATTCACTCTTAAATTGGAAAATTTTAATTTTAACTTTTTTCTACTTTTTAGTCTCGTCATTATAAATATTATGTAATCTTGAAATCAATTTTTTTAATTCAATAGCACTGGTACGGGACCAAAATTTAATTGATTTAGTCGATTTACTGATAATTAAGTTCTGAAAACATCAATATAGTGTTTTGCCACTGATTATGCACAAAAGAAACAAATTCATAACTGAGGCACATCAAGCAATAAATGAAAAATTTATTACTTTATTCCATCTATACGAATATGAAACAAGCTAAGTTAAACAAAAATGTGTTGACTTAATTTAAATAAACAGAGTATTTCAGAATAAATATTTATAAAAATTGAAAAATATGACATGGAAATACCATATTACTTTTAATAACGTTGTTTATTTATTTCTTTGCTAACTCTTGTCAAGCGTCTCAGATTACCCATAGCAGAGTCATCTTATACTTTCTCTCAATATAAAGATTATACACCAAAAGAAATTACTGATTCAAAGTTTATTAGAGCATGAGCCAGACGTAGCTATATCATTTAACTCATGGTAAAACACTGATTCGAGAGAAGTCTCAAAATGCATATTTCACATCATCCTCTGTGTTGATAAAAATTAAGACGTCTTATTTCTAAATATTTTCACTTACGCTTTAATTATTTCATGGCCAAATTTTTCCTATTAAAAACAATGTAATAATCCTTGCTGAATTTTCAAGCACATTCAAAACTAGTTCTTCTCTTCATCAGCAGCGTAATATGTTTGTTTAAAAAACGAATATATCTTAGAGGTCTTCAGAAAAATTTAGTAATTTGATTCTAGTATGCTATAAATTTGTAAATAAAGTGAAATATTAGAAATTGCATTAAAAATTTATATTTTCGTAATAATTAATAAATTTATTCACAATGATTTTACTTTCCTTGGAAATATCTATAACTGAAATTAGTATTCATATCATTCCAAACTAAATGTAAGCAAAACAATTCTATATTTCTGCATTCTATTTTTTCATTATTTGTGCTATATAAAAAGTATTTATAGGAATTAGGAAATTGTTATAAGGGGTTTTCAGTTTGAAAGAAATCTTTTTCATTTTTCAATAGACTCCTTCATCTCTATGTATGTACAATTGTGTCTGATTAAATAACATTGTAAAACTATAGATAATAAATTGAGTTCGTAAACTGTACAAGTGAAATACAAATCATATGATGAAATGATTCGGAATATCGATAAAAGAAATCTTTACATAAAAAGTATATTAATAGTTTTATTTAAACTTAATTCATGTTGTCAATGTATTGCTTAGTGGTGGTTAAATTTTATTATGAAGGTAAATTTTTGATAGTTTTCAATGTTAATACAACAATAAATAAATAATAATATAATAGTAAGAGCCTTAGAGTGTATTAAAAAAGCAGATCTTTTTATATTTTTATCACTTTCCCTCTTTTAGTTTTTAATTTATAATTTATTATTACAAAATATTAGGAATCTTGAAATGAGTTTTCTCATAATCACTATCAGGTGCATAATCACTAGCAGGAAATCAAAATTTTAATGAAATAGATCGATTAGTTGATAATTAAAAAACTATTAAAACAATTTATTTTCATTAGGAATGAGCAATTATACAAAATTTCAATTATCTAGCATATCAGAAGGAGCGTGAAAAGTTCATTACAAAATTCCAACTTTACTGACATGAAACAAATCAAGTTAAACTAAAGCGAATGGGAAAAAAAGATTGCGGAAAAGAAAGACCTTGCGTAAAAAGGGAAGTATCCAATTTCCTGTATTATTCTTGTCCTTCAAAATTTGTATACTAAAAAGATTTCTCAGCCTACGTTACATATTGTCAGAGATTAATTGAGACCTTAATTTAACAGAGAAATTGGCATAAAATGGAGTACTTGGCTCTCATAATTGTAAAATAAATTTAATAGTATTGTTTTCATGCCTCTTAACACTTCTTTCAATGTGAAATTGTACTTTTATTAGAATTATACTATATATATTAAAGTGATAGGAACGTCTGTTTCAAAAGAACAAAATGGTTTCAAAAGAAATTATTGTTATCTCTTTAAAGAGAAAGCTAACTCTGTAGCCGTTTCAACTTACTTGATGGGAGATTTATCCCTCCAGTTTCGGGTCTTACTTTATCTGTATAAAATTGCAGACATTCTTCTAATATAAAATGCATTGGTTACCAAAAATGACAAACTCAAAATTGATGATAACTTAAAAGTATGAGAACAAATTGGACTAAACTTGTTGATAATATTTGTTGCACTACGTGCAATTGAGAAATGCAAAAGAAAAAAAATTATGTATAGTATTTACAATATGTGATATCAACATATATACACTGGCGTGCAAAACTTAAGCAACAGGTATGTTTTTTGTCATAACTTTCCTTACAAGCGATTCCCAACGCCAGTTGATTTGGAGAGAGGTCGGGACACGGTTTCATCCCAGTAACATCACGGAAAGAGACCGTTTCGGTGGTCCTGGAGTTGTCATCTGGGGAGGAATTATGATGAACGGGCGGACTGAGCTCCACGTTTTCGACAGAGGTTCTGTAACTGGAGATCGCTATTGTCAGGAGGTGATCCTTCCCCATGCGCGTCTGTTCCGAGGTGCCATTGGATCAGACTTCGTTTTTATGGATGACAATGCACGGCCACACAGGACTCATGCTGTTGAGGAGCTCCTGGAAAGTGAAGATATCACTCGAATGGATTGGCCGGCGTGCTCCCCTGATTTAAATCCGATAGAACATGTGTGGGATGCATTGGGGAGACGCCTTGTGGCACGATTACATCCTCCTGGGAACACCCGACAACTTAAACAGATGCTGAATGAGGAATGGGCACTCTTACCTCAAGAACTGTTGGATAATCTGGTGCTGAGTATGGGGAGATGGTGCGAAGCAACCATTGCAGTAAGGGGAGAGCATATCCCATACTAAGGAACATCTGCTTGCTGTTCTTCCTCTTGGAGAGACAATCATGTGTAACGATACTATGAGTTCAATAAAACCTTTTTTTGTTTGATTCCATACTGTATGCATTGTATTCATTTCTGCGCAACTATGCTTTCGTCATTCTTTCAGAACAAAATGCTGTATCTCATTTCTGAATTTCATGTCTCTCAGATGATTTCTCGTGAAGTTATGGCAAAAAACATACCTGTTGCTTAAGTTTTGCACACCGGTGTATAAAATGTTCTAAATTCGGATATGCAAATTTAATCCAAAGAAATTTCACAATGGAGAGCAGGATCATCCCAAACAACAGTACTGGCTTGGCAAAGATGTTTCACTCTATTTATAATTTTCTCGATCAGTTAGTTTCATGGGTAATAATGCCCATTGATCATGCAAAATATCTCAAAGTTCATGAAGGGTTTGGGGAGCTGGTTGGAGACCATCAAAATATCTCCTTAGAATACCTCCTACACACAGTGAGATGAAGGATGAAAGAGGTTCTGGCAATTACATTTGAGCAATTGTTTCTTTTTAAAGAAATCAGTGCACAAAGCGAGCATTGTGAGGACGACCGTTTCCTACTTGCAAAATGAAGATATCGTCAATTGTGCCAGCATGCAGATGAACAATAGGATTCAGTAAGCCATCGCTGTACCTTTGATCAATGAAAGTTCCATGTTTCAACAGATATTAGTCTGTGCTCTCACCTAAAGATACTTCTCCCCATAAAAGAACACTCCCTTCCATATAGACAGAAGATAACAAATGTTTGCTTTCTCCATGTGTAAATACGTTGAAACTCACTCTGTAGAGAAAAGCTGGATTCAGTGGACTGAACAAATCTCCAGTGGAGATTTGCTCCAATACAAATACAACTATGTGCTCAATTCAAACGTTTCTTTTTGAAGCGGGACGTAAGCGAAATGCACATTATTTGTCGTCTAACATATAGACTGCAAGCTTCTGCATACTGTCGTGCTGTTATTGTCTTTCCTATAGCAGAAATAAGCACGGATCTCAGGTGATATTCCTGTTTTGTTGCGACGTGCACTAAGTCACATGTACCGGGCATCTGAAGAAGTGGTAACTTTTAGCCCATCTTCAGTATGTTTTTAAGAAACCAGTAATTAAATATTTGTACAACTATCATTTCACACCAGAATGTTTGACATTTAATAAGCCAATTTCAAAACACGTGTTTTGAGACAGAGTTGCCTTTGCTAAATATTACAGAAAAAATTTAATGCTGCTTGTTAGAAAAGTATTTGTTGTATTATAAGTATTTTGACGCTGCCTTTTATTTTAGGTATCTGTGTCCTGTAATTTACTTTATGATGCGATTCATTGAGCTAGAAACGAAGTTGTTTTCGTACTGCTAATCGCTAATTCTGAAATTTGTTAGTGCGATTTTATCAACAGGTTTTTCAGGAAAGGGTTCTTTTTAAAATACAAAAAATAGAAGTTTTTTAAAAAATAGAATTGTTAAAATAGAATAATTTAAAAGTATTTGCTAACAGCTTAGATACTAAATACAAATTAATTGACAATTATATCTGATTGAATAATCACTTATTATATAAGATAGAACCAAACAAATACACGTATGGGAAGGTAAATAAGGTAATAAGGTGCACCCTCTCAAAATGACAGAATTTCTGTCTAAAATGAAATCATTTCGACCATCAATGCTGTCATAGAAGTCAAGTTTTAATTTGACTATTTAGCATCACCTGAAACAATTCATTATTAATTTTATATAGTGCAGTTACGCAAGACATTGAATAATGTTAGGCCGCAGAGGTAACAAGAATCATGCTAGATATAACGATGACCTTTTAGGCTTTACATTATATTTATGAATATCTACTCGAAGAATTAAATCGTGTCATAAATAAAGAATTTTTGTATGACACGATTTGTAAATCTTTTTTCTATGACAGTAATTTGATATTTTCTGGGTCAAGCTTTTTCTTTAATGCAACCTTACCTGGCTGGGAAATTAAAGTAATTATGTATGTAACAAATAATTGTTTGTATTTTGATAAAAATAACAGAGCACGAATATCCTGAACGAATATCTCATCACATGAAACTTCCATTGGTTCTAGAGACCAACAATTCATTTATAGTGATCAGTTTCAATAGTCGGAAGGGGGGTAATGTTTAAAGTCAGAGGAAGGATCAAATGCCGCAAGAACCGATTTTCTCTTGATCGTTATCGCCATTAAACCAACTCTTTCCCTTCATCATCTGCAGTATTTTGCATTCTTTTCAGTCGGCTAGTTGTCAGTTGCTAGAGAATATTGTCAGCTTCAAGATGAGCAAACGTCTCGTGTTGAATTTAAATGGAAATGCAATATTCTGAAAGAGTATAATCAACTTCCCGATTAAGAGCGAAAAGATGCGCGTATGTTCCCAACCATTGACATAAAAGTGATAGTGAGTCTGTAGTCCGGAAAAACGACAATTTGAGACTTAAACAAAAGCAATGCAAGAAGAATGAATACGTAAAAGACGCAGGAGTTATTTCTCAAAGTGACTAAAACGGTTGCACGCGTGAGTAGGCCAGTACTTCTATAGAAAGGCCCCAAAATCAGCAAATAAATTAATAAACAATGAATAAGCACAATTTTCCAGCTTCTGGTTTCGCTGATGGATGTAAAAAGAGAAAATTGTTTTTGTGAAACCAGTTTGTAAATAACTAAATGTTGATCAAGGATAAACCAAGACATGGATTAAAGAATAGCTGAGTTTGATCGCTGAATATTCACCACTAGTTCTGTTACATCGGACGAGACAGGATTTTATTACATAGTTCCATCTGAATACACATATGTTTTCATAACAAAAAAAAAAGCGAAAACATGTAAAGTGCGTGTGATTGTTTTGTGCTGTATAAGTATGACTCGAGAGAAAATAAAATTGCTGATCATCGGTAAAAGTAAAAATCCCGCGATGGGGTCCACGAAAATGTGTCTTAATAGTCGATTACTAAGCAAATTCCAGTGAATGGCTAACTCTAAAAATTTTCTTACCCAGTGGAACCGACGGATAAAAAGGGACAGTTTATTGGTAGTAGACAACTACACTGCTCATGAGACAGATCTTGATTTAAAGCACAATAAGATTATTTTTTATTTAATTTTTAATCAGTAAGTCCTATATTCCTTATCCAGTCCTGTGATCAAGGAGTCATTTGTACTCTGATCTAGTTTTATTGAAATGAAATGAGAAGAAATTTCCACAAGACGATTGACACGGGAATGAGTGAGGTCTGAGATCATTTATAGTGAAATTGCGAAGAAAATAAGTTTATTAGAAGCCTTGCATGTGGTTCAAAAAGCATGAGACAAAACACCTGAAGTGTGCATAAGAACCTGCTTTTGCAATAGAAGTTTCAACAGGAACAAACATGAGGACGCCATTGGAAAGACAGTCGACATTTCTGGAGAAAATAAGTTAGTCAAGATCAACGCAGACGCATATTTGGAGACAGTTAAGAAAACTAATTTGTCAAGTCCGAGCGCATTAAATAGATGGCGGCATAGGGCATGAGCCCAATGATAATGGCAAGGAGCCAGAGGAGAAATCATCATCAGCCTAGAAAATTCTGTAAACCCTTCGTATTTTAAGAATATTAGTCCAATATAATGCTAAATCTTTTATAGAGTACTAGCCGCCTTTGTCGACCAGCCGCTTCGCCAGTATTACCGCTCGCTACAATTTTCAATTAAATGTTTCAAGTAACTGGTCTCTTAATAGATTCTCAAACAAAACATTTTTAATCTTCAAAATTTGATTGTCATACCAAACTTATACTGTTGTTTAGATCGTTTCGTTCAATTTTCTATATATATTTTGCTAATTTGTTGTTATTTCCGGTAAAACTTCAACTTTAATTTAAAGGGGAAATGATGAAATTACAATTAATATAAAGATATTTTTTAATAAAACCAAGCGTTTTATTTTAGTTATCATCTTTTTTGTTATTTATTTATTATTATTAATATTGAATATGAGTATTGCAAGCAGAATCGCTCGTTATATAAATCTTATGTGAACTACAAAATATTTTTCATAATTTATGTAATATCTCAAATAATAATTCAACAAAAATTTCTCAAATTCAGCATAAAATTCAGTTTTTAGTTTTGCTTTCAAAAGGATTGAAATGAAATCAATAATAGTATTTTGTTCCCACCTATAAATATATTTCAAAAATTATAAAGTCTAAATTTAATGCAATAAGGTATCATATTCTGAGAAATATTCTGGACACACCAAATTTTAAATAAATGAATGAATGTTTCTATTTTCCACTATCAACTAAGACTTATTTATGAAGTTTTGAATGTTAAAAATTTAGAAAAACTCAACATTTTCATAATCTTAGGCCAATTAATTTTGAGAAACCTGCGCGCTGATTGGCATTTTTTTTTTTTTTTTTGAAACGATCGATGGAAAATCTAAAATTATCCTTTTTTTTTATTGAATAGTGATATTCAAATTTTCATAAATCACTCAGTTTAAGTGATTGATTTAGTTGCTTGGAAATTAACTCTTTTTATTTAAAATATTAGTGTTTTAAGAACATTTTGTTATTCGTAATTTTCACAGCAGAAGCTTTATGTAAAATCAAAAATTCGTTATTTATTAGAGCATTTATTGAATCAAGAAACATAAAATATAATCATTTTCCATTTAGACCATTTTAGCAGATCTGTGTATAACTAAAGGTTTACAAATTAGCTGTGTGGCCCTGATTTGAATGGATATCCTGTTCATATTAAACAAAACTTGCCTTAAAATAAAACTGATTTATTGGATTAATAATATAGAGAGTGTAAAAGATCATAAAATAACTTTTCTTGAATTTAATTTTTTAGAAAAAATAATATTTCATATTTGTTTCATTTCCTACAGACAAGTGCCGAAAATTTTATTTTTGCAGATTTCATTCTCAAAAAGATTTAATTTATTTTTAATTGGAGCTTTAATCAATGTGATGACAACACTTTGGAAAAAGCTAATTTTTTCCCATGAATGCGAAACGTGCTCGTGCAGCTTAAATTTTATTTTTATTTTATACGAAAAAAATTGTTGAAAAATATAGTTAAAATATTTATTTAAAAATTAATTAAAAATAGAAATTTAATTTTAAGATTAAAACATTGGTATCATTTAAAAGATAAATTTTTGATCTTTAACTTCATGTAAAATCTTTTTTGTGCGGTAATATTTTCTGAAATTATAGCAGAAACACGCCAAAATTTCGCTTAATTTTTAAATAAATAAAATTTTAATTAAAAATTCGAAAAAATAACCCCCAGGTGCACATTCCCGGCCTCCAAGGTATACACGTGCCAAATTTGGTAGCTGTTGGTTGAATGGTCTGGCCTGTAGAGTGCCAACACACACACACACACACTGAGCTTTATTATAAGTATAGATATAGATATAGAATAGACTAAAAACAATTCCATCTCACCGAAAGTATAAGCAACAAAGACAATCAACATTCTTAGAATTTGCTAATTCAATCTATTTAGAAAATGTAGTAATTATGTGAATCAGGAAAAAAAAATCCTCTTTAATTTTTAAAAATAAACAAAAACAAATTTTGTCTTTGTAATTAAAGCAAAGGCTCAATGATGACTCAGCCATAAACACTCACTACAGCAATGGCGGCAATTAAGGTTGAATCCTAAGAGCCATCACTGGCTAAGGTTACAACCCTTCCCGTGGGAGCTACGTCCCGTCATCGGTAGCGAATAGATGACTTCGCACCATTTCTATACCCACTTGGATGAAACCTTTTGACAAACAGTACCGGAAGCTTCTCGTCCTGATATCTGAGGTGCCCCCCTCCCACAGTGGGAGGTCCATGGGGGAAAATGAAAGATGATCTGCGGTTTCACAAAAATATCCTCAATAATATCCTTTATTTATTTATTTTCTTGAATTTTAAACTGAAAATTTTCGACAATAATTTAAGGTATCCGAACACGTTGAAAAGGTCGATTTTTGCTAAAAATGGAATTTTTAAAAAAGACCAGTCTTTGGGCTATTCAAAACAAGTTTACTTTTGTCCCTACGTTAATTAGAAGTCAATATATTAATGTTTTCGTAAGGATCTGTAAACCGAAAGTGGACATTTAAATAATTGGAAGCAACGATTTAAAAGGCCAAAACATGTTAAAAATTTGTATAAAGACAAATTTAGTTTTATATACGAACAATTTTTTGCACGGGAAAAAACGCAAAATACCGATGAGAGTTTCAACGGTGTTATGTGGAAATTTGTACCTAAAGATATCTTTGTTAAGCTCCAAACCCTCAGATTAGGGACATTCATGTCTGTAATACATTTATAGGATTACTGGATATTCTTAAGTTTATTGGAGTATATCTTGATGCAAATGCAGTTAACGAACGAATTTTTGAAACTGAGAAATCCAATCCAACCAATAATCGACTTAAACCTGTAAATTAATTTTTCAGATAGTGAATTCGACTTAATATCCAGAACTGCATCAGCTCTACTTCCAATAAAACTGACTATTGAAGCATTATGTCGGAGAGATTCTAATTTATTAACAAGTAATGCAACAATAAATTTCATATTGCAGTCACTGAAAGAACAGCACACATTACTATCTGAAGAATTATATATTACATTGAAAAATCGCACAGAAGAAAGACATACCGAAATAGAAAATATCTTATGGTATTGCTACAAACCTGTAATTTGCTTCCCATCACGAATAGTGTCATCGTAAGAAAGACCGTTGTACGATATGTCCTTTGCATGCTGAGCTGGTGCTACATCAATGACCTCAGAACTTGGCGACAAACTTGGCAATCATTTGGCGGTTTAGAGGAAAATACTTGGAAAAAATATATCGCGCATTGCTAACAGTACCACCAACTAGCGTAGATGCCGAAAGATCGTTTTCGACAGATGGTAATTTTTGCACAAAATTACTTTCTAGGATTATTGACAGTACAATTGATGCATTATGTTTTTTAAGATTACATTTCAAAAATTTGTAATTGTACCACAGACTGAATAATGATATTTACACTTTTTTGTAATTTAAATAAACAAGATTCTTTATATACTGTTATAATTTATAAGTCACAAATTATTTTTTCTGATATTTACACTCTCTAATAAAACTGGCAACTAAAGCAAAGAAACACCTGTGTTTTCTTTCTTTTTCTAAAATTTCTAATACCGGTATTAAAACCGATATCCCGGTATTAAGATCTAAAAAATACCGAATACTGGTATTGAAATTTTGTTCCGATAATCCCTATTTAGAACATTTGCTGAGCTCGACAAAAACAGAATAAATGAATCTAGGAGGCATTCACTGCCAAATGCAAAAATTGCCAGAAAAAAAATAAAATGATTAAAAAAGGAAAATTAAACCTATAAATGTGTTGAATTTTAAGTACGTACACACATAATTTATTATTTAAACATATTACAGTATACTTTAAATGCATTTTTCTGAAAACTGATTTTTATTTATTTTTTGCTCACTTCAAATCAAATAACTCAAAATATAATTATCATATTCCTATGAAATTTGGTGGATGTTGTCTTTATACTATTTTCTAGGGAATGACTAAAAGAGTTTAGATTGAGTGAATGCTTTTTAATTCACAGCCTATTGTTTGAATAATAACGTCATAAATTTACTAAATATTTCATGATAAATCTTCGACTGGTTCTAAAATTTTTATTTATTATTATAACCATACGCTTGTAGTTCATTCTCAAGAGAAAACTATGTAGTTTATTTTGGTATAAGTTTTGTTCGGATGAGAATAATTCTTTTTTGTAGACAATTTGAAGACTTTTAAGAATTTGCTTAAATTTATGATATTAAATACCAATTTTCAAAAATTTAATGTTTTATTTAAATATTGATATTTTTAATATTTATTTTAAATATTGATATTTAATTCCTAATTTT
This sequence comes from Argiope aurantia, assembly GCA_026543865.1. Lineage (NCBI taxonomy): Eukaryota > Metazoa > Arthropoda > Arachnida > Araneae > Araneidae > Argiope > Argiope aurantia. The sequence continues at coordinate 4,131 of JAPMOR010089474.1, read as the reverse complement.
TAACAGTCTTATACCCAGAAATATGGTTAAAATATGTCTACATCATGTTTTTCTAAAAAAGTGCTCCGAACGTGTTCGGATACTTAAATCTCCTGGGATAGCAGTTTCAATCAAGAAATTCATAACACATTCTTCGCCGCAAATCTTTGTTTTTCTCAAATTGGAATCTTTAGTATCCAGTTTTGGGGTAGAAATAAATATCTGCAGGGTTGTGGTACCAACCATAAAAAAAATTAAGGAATTTTTACCATTTACCATTAATTTAATTTCATGGAACTGCCATGGGTAGTCATTGTGAAGGCATTAAAGATGAGACAAATAAATATAAGCCCTTCTACATAGCTTTACAAGAAACATTCCTTAATCTTTATTAAACGAAAATTAAAAATTCTTGTGTATTCAAAAAGATAATATACAAAATAAGCGCGCTTTTGGCAGAGTAAAAGTGGTCATAATTTTTCATCAAGAGCTGTTATTATAAATACTGCTCTTCAAACAATTGCTTTTTAGGTTAAAATCAAATCAATAATATCAGTTTGTTCGATAACCACACAATACAACAGAAAGAATTTAATGCACTTATAAGACAACTTCCATCACCTTTCATCATCTTAGGTATTTGGAATGACCACGGTTCCATTTGGGGCAATTCTGATTCTAAGGGTTGAGGGCTGTAGATTGAGAAGTTGATGTCAAATTATGATTTGTGTCTTCTAAATAATTCAAATCGTACTTTCTCTCAATAAATTACCAGACCATTTCATATTTTGGATCTTCCACTTTGTTCACTTCTTTAGTTATTCAATAGAGTTTATTGTTGGTGACAGTGATATAACAGTAACAGTTGGTATAACAGTGACATTTTCACGTCATTTTATTTCTTTAATCCAATAAAGTTATTTTACCTAAAAGTCTTTGTGGGTTTATCTTTGACGAAGCCAACTGGTAACCTTTAAAAGGCATTTTTTTTTTCAAAATTCGCTGTTGAAATGGTTCAAATGTCAGAGATGAATGATATCGTAAAAGGGATTACGGACTGCATTATTAAAGATCTAGAAGCTTCTACCTATAAATTACAGTTAAATTTTAAAAAATAAGAAAGCCATAGTAGAGTGAGAAATATGTAGAGGTCTAAAAGTCTCAAAATAATGCATGGGACAAATTTCTAAGGTACTCAATGACAAAAAACTTTATAGCTTTTAAGATGCAAAAACTAATTAATTAGACTTTGAAAAATACGTGAATTTATCGTCAAAGATTTTATGAAAGAAATTTTTAAAAAATGATGGGGACTAAAAACTCCCAGGTAATTTCGATTTTAAACATTAATAGGCAAGTTATCACCGATGTAAAAAACATAGATAATATCCTTGGTTTTGTTATTGGATTAACGTCCCATTTTAAAGTAACATTAAAGCTATTTTGGGTCTGAACTCGTAATTTCGAACCGCGGTCAAAACCTGAACTAGTACCCATCTCTCCTTAGTTTCGTGCCATACTAGCTGGAAAACATTTGGCTTCGACGGATTTAACGTGTATCAGACCAGCTTACACGTTGGTTCTTATGTGTAATCGGGTATCGAACCAGCAACTCTCCGAGATCCAGCGACAAGACCTTGCCACCAAACACCGCAACCTTTGATATCTTTCGGAAAGGATTTGATGCAATTCCGTGTGATAAATTTTATTCTCGAAGTTTCTATAACTTTAAAAGACGAGAGAAAATTAAAATGTTAAATTTGACATCATCGCCAGTAGAAGTTTAAAACGGAGACTTTATTATTTAAAATTTAAAATGCGCTTTAAATCAGTCACATTTGTCATTTCTAGGCCCAGATAAGAATCACTGTCCCAAAATAAAGAATTTAAAAGTATGCCTAGTGATTTATCTTTTTTCTATTTTTAATTAAATATGAAACAAAAAGATTTATCCAAGCACCTAGGAAAAAAGTAATAATAGCACCTGTTTCCACAGTTCCTCAAGACCCAACAAGTTACAGACTAACAGAATTAACCAGCTGCTTCAACAAATTAATGGGAAAAATAGGAAATACGCGTTTAGTATACATTTTTTGAAAAAATAAAAAAGAAGAAACGGTTTCCTATAAAAATTTAAAGTGGGTTTCGATACGGACCTGATATGCAGGATAATGTATTGGAATTAGAAACTACAATGAGAAAGAAAAAGAAAGAAGCACTTAGTTTCGGTGCTGTTTGATACGGAAAAGGCCTTTAATAGGTCATGTCGTTATAGTGTTTTAAGAGATCTACACAACATGGGCTTTCAGGGCAAATCCCAATTCTTACAAAAATCTTTATGCAGACAAGAACTTTCCAATTTAATATATTCGAATGAATATATTTAAAAGGAAGGTGTTCGACAAGGGAGTGTTTTAATTGCAGTTTTGTCATCAAAATGGACGGTATCATCCCCAACCTATTGGAATCAAAATTTGACTCGGAATCACAGCTATAATCACAAGATCAAATACCGAATTTCATTGATATAAGTCATTGTGCTTACAGGCATGCGAAAGTACAGACCAATAGCCAATCCTTTGACAGATTTAGCTCAATATTTGATGAGAATCTCTATTTTAGATGCTAAACCTATGTACTAAATTTTATCTACTTAGCTGGTTGGGTTTTGTATTTATTGAATTCTCTTGTATTCAACGAACCAGACAGGCAAACTTCCTCTGACTGATTTCGTTCAAAATTTGACAGAATATTTACAAATTTGGTCACAATTTTATTCTTTAACATTTTCTATTTTTTCACAACCAAAGATATGCTTCCTAGTTTATTTACTTTGGTTTTTTAATTCAATAGATGGCACTAAAATCGCTCAATTTTATTTCTTATGATGACGTTGACCAAGCGTTATAGGCATATCCAACTTTAAACGTGGAAAAATTGAATTTAGTTTAAGATTGTGGGTGTGCACTGATATAGTTATTTTCTTGACAAAGTTTTTGGAGTTCTTACTTTCAGCTCGTATGTTCTTTGCTTTTCTATTTTATTGATATTTTTCGGCTTTATGATTAAATGTCTTTTTTGTGGTTTGGTTTGATTCAATTTTACTGTGGTCTTTCTTAGATTTAAAATTTTTGAAATAATATTTTGTTTATTATTGTGTAATTTATTGTCTTTGATTTTATGATATTAATTCTTAACCCCAAAACCTCATTTTCTTTGGATTTTCATGTCACGAGGGGGCAATATTTTAGACGGAAGTCAGACTCCTCACAGAAAAATTCCTGGTTTGAATCCCTGCCTGAGGGTGACCCTTGCAAAAGTCTTCAGGCCAGATTCATCACTTCTTTCTTTTTGGTTTCTTTTTTGCATTTAAACTTAATATTTATTTCTAATTTAATTTTCATTTGTGTTTTAGATGTAGCAGCATTAGCGCTCTCTAAATATAATGCATCTTTTATTAGTTTTTATTCAAGAAATATTTACTTTTAATTGAATTTCATAATGATTGCTTTTATTGGTTATTAGTTTCCTTTAATACTTACTAATAAATATTTACTTTTCTCAGTATCTCCACCATCTTGCTGTCACTGTGTGAATGTTTTAACTATAAAACTTTTTAGTCGATTTATATTCAAACATTTTAGTTCTGAAATTTGTGACTTGCCATTTTTAATTGGACAAAAATTGCATATCAACATTTTTGTATTTTTGAAAGAAACATGTGTTTTACGTGATATTTGATTTCACGCCCTTTTTAAACTTCTAACTATTTTTAGTTTTATACTGTGCTCATATTGCTTTTAAATTTTATATTCTGAATAAAAATTACAATCATGTTCTGAATTATAAGCTGCAGCACAGTTTATCCTATAAAAGGATCTTGCTCCTGAATAATATCCATATCATCATCATCCAGAATAATTTCATTCTGCCAGAAAAAATTACTCGAAAAAGTTTATGCCTATGTGCAATATATTTCTGTTGTTCGAGCCTAACTTTCTGATCAATTTCTTGTAAGAAACAATGCTTAGCACGCGATTATTTTCGAATGGCCACATGTAAATGTTTTGGCAAAAAAACTGACTGCTGATTGAAATCTATGTAAGCATAAAAGAAAAAATCAAATAGCTTGTTGATTTTTGGAATTTGATA
>JAPMOR010089461.1:26781-41286 GCA_026543865.1 Argiope aurantia | reverse complement strand
CAGCTGGTTGAAAAAAGGAATAATTCTAAATACTGTTTCATATACATTTTGACAAACAAAATTATGAAGCTGTCTGTTTGCAGTTTTAATATCTATAATAGAGCAGGCACTAGTGTATCATATTACATTTTATACATTCAGATGCCAAAAATCAGAATTCATCATTTGAGCTCTGATGTAATATGCTAAAAAAACCAAGAAAATTGATGAAGTGATGCTCTCTATTTAAGTATAAGGCAAATTTTAGAAAACAGTCTACATGCTACTTTCTGATGTTTAGAAGAATCCATAAAAAAAAAGAAAAAAAAAAAGAGAATTAGTTTAGTAGAACTTAATACGAATTTTAAAATAGTAGAGTATTTAGATTAAGATTACATTTTGAAACTGAATAAAATATGAAATGAATCTTATATTTTGTATGAAATGAATTTCGCATTTCGGTGGATTTATAATCGAGTACAGGCGGGTTCAGTGGTTTGCAAATCCGAAATCCAACTCCACGAGAAATTCACCTGTAAAGGGGCGCATATCCCTTTAAAATCTAATGCTCTGCTGTTGGTGGGGTTCGGAGGTTTGTACAGACTATCACCAATGAGATATCTGACCACCGTTCAGAATTAAGAGGTTCATCCCGAAATAGCTCTTATTTAAAAACAACATATTGATACATTATGTAATTTGGCTCTAAATAAGACAAACAAACTTGAATTGGTGTTTCTAATGGCACTTGTCATAGACAAGCCCACTGACTTTAGAAGTCAGTGATTTTAAGCCAAGGGTGCGTCTTTTGTTTTTCAGTAGCGCAATCTAGGACCAAGAGTACGACTTAGCTACACACACACGACTTAGCAACACGACTTTTTTACGGGGCGGACTTCATTCACGCATTTTATTCACTGATCCACAGATCGTAATTTAGACCTGAATCAGTGAACGATCACCCCTGATCCAGTACCCCCAGTGGTATTACTCTCGACATCGAGGACTTTGCGACCGCAGCAGATTTATACGTGCGCCAGCCACCAGACACACGGCCGGTGGGGTTCCAACACGCAACCCAAGCGACGCGAATTCAACGCCCTACCAACCAGGATATCCCGGCCCTCCCTTAATTAATGACCTGTTCAAAAAAATTCCGGAATACTCTAACATTAATTGCCGACTGCTCCAAATATTATTTTACCGATTGCCATATATAAATTATGTTTGGCAGAATCAATCTCCAGTTTGAAATTCTGCCAGCAAGGCTCTGAAGAAATCAGCAAAGAAAGGAGATGAGAAACTCGGTCCATGCAACACTCAATTCACTTTTTTTTTTCTGTCAGTAATCAGGAAATATTAAGACCCCACTGGAATGTCTTATATTTCCTATCGCGCAATTATTTATCCAAACAACATAAATATTGAATTTCTTGTTTTATAGATTAATTTTTTTTGTAAAAGATATAAAAACATAGTGAGTAATAGAATAATGAAATACGAAGAAGAAGCAATGAAAGAAAGCAATGAATGAAATACGAAAAATATGCCTACAGCACCTAACTTTGATTTTAAAAAAAACTGTTAAAAATATAAAGTCCTAAATATTTTCTAAAACTTAAAACCACTTTATAATTTCAGTCAAATAAAAATTATTTAGCTTAATTTTTTTTGTCTAATCCAGGAACGAATTGTTGATTTTGCTTAAATTACATAAATGAAACTTCCAAACTCAGGCCAATTTTCAGATTGAGCTGTTGGTTTAATCATCAAAGTCACCGTTGGCTTCACAGATAGATAGTGTTGAAGTAAAAGAGAGAAAGGCGCTCTAAAAAGCTTAATTAAGCTTCTTTTCTTCTATAGGCCTAGACAACATACTGAAGGACTCTAGGCTTAGACACAAATCCTTTCTTAAAACCCCAAGACTTTCTCGCATATTCTCTAATAAACTTGTCATGCCAGATAACGCTTTATATGACATTGGCGTACAATAGTTACGAAATATTAACTTTTGGCATACCTTTAGCATTTTTACTGAATCTATTGTGTCATCATTGGCGAGTTTTTTGGCGATTAATTCCTGACAGGCCATTAATAGTAGCCGAAAATTGAATTTGTGTTTAGACGCGTTTTTATCAATGGAATGAAACAAAAATTTGACACAAAACTATACTTGTAGTCGCAAAATCTCATAATAAATTTGATATATTTAAGTGACTGCATTTTTGAGATATCGCGTTTACATGTTTCTGAAAATACAGACAGAAACGATCAACCCCTTGTTGGATTTGACTCAAAATTTGATAAGTGTCTACACTAAAGATGTTAAATCAGTGTACCGAATTTTTTCTTTCTTTTTAGCTCTTTTAGTTTTGTAGTTAACGTGATAGCTAACATTCGAACAGCCGGACAGATCGACTTCCTCTAAATAGATTTTACTCAAAATTTGATAGATATCTGCCAATTTAGTGCAAAGACCGTTTACCAAATTTCAACCGTCTACTCAAAACATTTTTGAGTTATCTATGTTACAAACGGACAGACAGACGGATGGACATTTTCTAAAAACGTATTTAGAGATCTATTCAGAGAGGTTTAAAACGTGGAGATTTGTTAAAATCGCGAATTCGAATCTTTTGACAATTGCTATACTTTTTCGATACAACGTTGGCGCAGTAGTTGCGCCACTAAATCCGAATAACAATCCAATCCAATCTGGATACAATGTATACGAGAAAAATAAATAAATAAATGTAATAATAATAAATGAATCATAATCATAATGTATATTATAATGTGTAAATAAATGAATGGTAGTGTCTTTAAAGCTTTTGGTCCCAATTTATCGAAGGACCATTTAAAATTCCAGAGCGATGCGAAGTTAAAATTAGGAAGAATATAATCTAGTTTATTCTCTACCATAGCGTTAATTTCTTAAGTGTGCTAGAGTATAATAAAGAATAAAAAGAAGAAACTACTAAATGTACTAACGTACTACTTTTTCGTAAGAAATACGCAGTGTTTTGTGACAAATTTTGGCAGAATAGTTCTCAACGTAAATGCACATTATGCGCAATGTCCTGTTTCTTCCAGGATTTTTTATGGTTTTACGAATTGAGGTTGTTCTAGGTTTGTTCTATAAGTGAATCATGGTTTGTTATCGAAATTTTTTATCTTTTACTAAAAGATTGGTTGAGGCTATTATAGATAAAATGTTCGAATTTGTGATGCAAGTCATTGAACTGTGTACCGAGTTGGAATGTTTGAAAGAGTATATAAACAATATGAAAATATGAGTACAATTCGTGATTATTGCTACGATCATTCTGAAAAATGGCTTCCAATGTTTTCAAAATTTTATTAAAAATTAATAAATTTTGTTTTCCCATTTAAATTTACAGCGCATTTTGCTCAAAATGTGTCTCAATTTTGATGTAAGTAAAATTTATTTTATTAGTTTTAATGCTTAATTTAGTATATTGAATCGACTATAGTTTTTTTTATTTGAAGCAGCTTTCTTTTTGTTAAGTAAATAGAGGATTGGCAATTTTTCAAAATTCGTTCAATGATCTTAATTTCTTTTTCAAGCAGATAAATAGTGAAATTGAAAATTTCAGTAAAGATCTGAAAAAGGAATTTTTTCTTGTTTAAAACTGGCAGGAAATGCTCTTTTGCAATTTCTTTTTGAATAATTTGTTGAATCAATTGTGAAAATTGTAAGCATAAATTTCACTTATAATGAATATTTACAGATTTTATGAAAATTATACAAATGGGTATGAATAATATTTCTGAATTTTAAAGGCGTTTTACACGTTGTTTCTTTTCACTTATTTTATGCTGACGAGATTCTAATATGTCGCATTTAAATTAGTAAGATTTGTAATAAAATAATTTTAATATTAGATTTTAAAAGAAAATGAAAATTTTAATTGAGAGTGAATACTATTATATATTTATTTATTGAAAATCCTTATGCTTATCGTTTCATACACCTGAAATTCAGCATTCAGAATTTATTCCTGTATTTTAATCATTTAATTGGTTTGTTCGAGAATTGCTAATGCTTCACATAAATGGATTTTATGTATTTATTTGTACTATTTAATTGATTCATACACGAAGTTAGATTTTGAAATATTAATAAAGGAAATGGTAACCTGTAAAACAATTTCTAAATTTTTGTTTACATTTTTTTATACAATTGCATTTTGATTTTTATAAGAATTTTTTAAAGAATATGTGCGATTAAGAATATGATACGAACTGCATGCTTTTATGAGTATGTATAATTTTATAATGCTTTTCGATTTGATAATGCCTTCAAATCTCAGTTTAACCACAGTATGGTGACAATAATGGCTTTTGTATCATGAAATTAATAGCTCCGACTCAGACTTTTTAAAAGCCTTTTTGATAAAATAGAAGTGGATGATGATTTGAATATATTATTCTTCTATTATTTCGTAAAGAATTCGGAGATTCGACTTTTGTTTATAACCGTGATTCAAAACTGTTTCATTTTGTAATCAGTATTTTTTATTTATTTGCCACGTTGAATGCAACTATGGTCAACATTCCAAATACGTCTCAATTTGTAAACTTTGTAGCAAAGGGGACAGTGCAAAAGCAGTATTGTTTGATAAGAATGTGAAGATAAGAGCTTTAGAAATCGAATTTAGGCTGTGATTAACTTTGCTGTTTTGATGTACGTTGTTCAATTATGGATTTAGAGGCATGCGTAAGTAACAAATTTTAAAAGATTATTATTATTATTTATTATTATTTACTTAATTAGAACTCTAATTTTACTGAGCAACTAGCCGTTTGATCGTAACGTCTAAACATGTTATGCAATCATAGAAATGTGTATTTTGATGAATAAAATTAAAGTGATCTGCATATCATTTAATACCGTTTCTTTTAGAAATATGTGACTATCAATAAACGCGAAGAGGAATACCAATAAAATTTAAGAATAAAATATTTATTTTATATCTTTATGTCCCCTGACAAGAAATTGATTGTAATTGTTTTGAAATTGTTTTTCTATTCTAGTAAAGTGTTAGAATTAAATCTTCATTTTAAGCAGGAGGATATTGTTTTTGCAATTTAGTCTGTCAAATCATTTGTAACTTATGCATACTTTTTTCTTTGCTTTCTTAGTCTTATATTTAGTATTTTTTTATCATTTTTAGTTTTATTTAACCATTTTGCACTTTTATATTTAGTCTGACTGTGCACGATTATTTGTTTTCATATTTTTGTTGGTTAATAATTATCATAAAAGATGTACAATAGCAAAAATTTTCGCATTATGAATTATAATAAGCCTACAACTATTTCTGAAATTTTTAAGTGCAAAAAGAATCCCTATATTCACGTTTGCATAACAATGTATCTCATTACTTTTCAAAATTCAAATAATTAAAGAACGTGAAAGACATATTTCGGAGAATTTACCAATATTTTTATCTTAAAATTGCATTTTATTTCATACTTTTTTTTTTCGTATATTTTTATTTCTTATTTTTTTTTTTTTTTTTTTTTTTGCTGAAAATTCTAGAATTAATAAATTGTAACAAATTTGTTTAAGCCAAATCCTATGTTTAAAAACCTTATTTAAAGTCAAACACGCTCAGAATTATGAAAGTAAAAATAAATCCGATTTATGGTCAAATTCAAGAAATTCCTTATAGCAATAGTCAGCAAACTCATTAGTCAAGATTCAATTATCAGTAGTTCAACGATTGAAATCTCTTTTTAAGAGCCACATTTTTAAAACTTAACCCTTTGCACTCGGATGGAAGATGGTGCATCATTTTGACATTTTATTCACTTACTTTTTAAAAAATTTTAATTGTTAATAATACCTACAGAATGGTAAATGATGTAGATTCATTTTTTTTCCAGGGAAATTCAACTTAAAATTTATTAGCATGTATTTATTTTTTGGTGTAATAAACAAATCCATGTATTAAGTGAATAATTATGAATCGAATTATTTTGTCGAGTGCAAAGGGTTAAATTATATAGGTAGGTATATTGTTATTCACTTAATTAAAGTACTCTTATGCTGGCCTTTGCTAAGAACGTTCTCAATCGGATCAATGCACGCTCACTGTAGCTGGCAAGCCACGATTTGGGAAATTTTAAAATTTATTTGATAATTATTGAATTAATCAAACTGTAAATTCGAATTCCACTGTATTCAGTTGATAGCCATTCAGAGATACTATTATTTTTTTACTAATAAGTTTTAATTCCAGGAAATGAAAGTATCCATTTCTCATTACTTTTTAACAGTACAATGAATCCAGAAATCAAGCGTTGTCCATTGTTCTTTGAAGCAAACTTATTATTTCATTGACAAAATTCCAATTTAATTTGATACAAGCAAGTCTAACCTTTAAACTTAGCATTGAAAAAGTAACAGAACCCGAAACAAACAAGTCACAAGTAAAAAAATTGGACCAAAATAACTAGCAATAGATGAAGCAGAATGAATATATTTGATCAACCAGTATTATCTTCCATTTACGACTCGAAATGCGATCGATTTCACTTTTGTTAGCAATCGAATCATCAGTAAGATGAATCTGAAAAGGTAATTGGAATACATCTTCCAAGTATTAATGATGATTTTCCAATGATCTTTCAAATCTGGACTGACATTGAAACTCGGCCTTGAACAGTGTCTTCAAGGATGTTTTGTGTTGGACGCTCCTACTCTTTTTAGGCGCGTCCTCTTCTTTCTTACCAAACCAGATTTTTCGAAGAAAACACATGCCATTTTTTCATTCCCTCTTGACAACAGTCTGAATTATAATGCAGTTACTTTCACTCTTGAGTGTTTTTCATTTCTACTTCTGTCGTTCTTTAGCACCTGCTGTGAAACCGGTTGGTTGGCATTGTCAGACGTAATCTGCCATAACCAAAGTTCATCTCTGTATTTTTTATTTTAAGGGGCTTTAATGGTCGGAAGGAAGTGAACAAAATGAGGAAATAATCTTTGCATTAATGGATAGTCCATTACTTTGTTTCTCAGTAAGAAAAGTGACTGTAAAAAGCTTGGAATTTTTTTCCTCGCAAATATTTTATGGGGCAATCATTATCTACTTTTAAATTAAGAAAATATTTTCTAGCAAGTTTTTTTACTGTTGATAATTCCAACTTGCTGAAATATTCGCAATTATTAAATTCAGTGATTATTAAAATCTTACTTGCAATGAGTCCACATAAGATGCATAGATTACTCTTTGAAGTTTCTGGCATTCTTTTGGCCTTGTAGTTAATATTAAGAATATCCTCTTTTTGATCTTCTTATATGTTATATAGTAGAACGTTTTTGAAAGCATATATTGCCTTATCTGGAAAGACGGAGCTTCATCTGAATATATTTTACTCGAATTTTGATAGAAATCTGAAAATTTGTTGCAAAGATCATGTACCAAACGTCTTACCCAAAGCGGTTTTGAGTTTTCTTAGTCACAGACGGATATTTTCCTAAAATGTGTTTTTAGAACTCTGGTTAATTCTAAAACGTGGGGATTCGTCAAAATGAGCTCGAATTTTTTGACGACTACTATACTTTCTATATATTACGTAAACGATCTTTATATTTATAAACGAGATTTCTTTATATTTATGAACGAGAAAGTAAAAAAAAGAAAAAATGCCAGTATTGTGTCCAAGATATGCCGCAATGGTCCATTGAGCATTAAAGAAATGTTTACCAAAATATGCTAGTGAGGAATATTTTAATAATGTATTGATTTTTCTCTCATATTTGTTGTCCTGTATATATTTTAATTTATCATAGACATTGTCCTGTATATATTTTAATTTGTCCTAGGCAATATACTTTTTAAAGTGTTTTATACTACAAAGTGCCATATGCTATTGATTTTTTTAAGCTTTTATAAATATTTTGAAATGAATCTAAAAACCAATTAAGTTTTAATTTTTAAAATTTACTTTTGCATGTTTTTCTTACTCACATTGTTTAGTATCACATTTTCGGAATTTCTTTTTCGCCCTTTGATCTACAACATCCCTAGAATTAGTCTACTGGGAAAAAATTCTTCTGCGAATCAGCGGAAGCGATTTCTTCAAACCTTTCTTGCATATTCTATAACGAAGGTTTATTTCCCTTCTCCAGCATAAAATTGTGAACCTTGTATGAGGTCGCAAAAGACTTGCTTGGTACTGGTGAACAATACTTACAAAATATAGAATTTTGACTCGATTGTAGCATTTTTACCGAGTCTGAATTTACTGAGCATTCTTACTGAATCTTTGGAATTTTTTCCCCCCCGATTATTCTCTGGCATGCGGTTAGTATGCAAGTGCCGGGAAATATAGTCTGTATTTTGGACGCCTTTTTTTTTTACCAGCTGTTTCTAAGATTGATCGAGAACTACTATTATAGATACAAGATCGTATATTAAATTTCACTGATTTAAACCTTTGTCTTTTTGAGTTATTGCAATTGCATGCCGGTGAAAACAAAGACTGACAAGTTGTCAACCTTTTTTTTCCATATTTGGTTCAAAATGTAATATGAATATACAGTTGACATGCTAAACCTGTGTGCCAAATTATATCTAACTCTTTAGGTTTTATAATTAACGAGATTACTTGCACTCGAAGAACCAGAATAACAGGCTTCCCCTGAATGGATAATCAAAATTTCATAAGAATATACAAAAGTTAGTGTAAAAGCCACATACAAAATTTCATCCGTGTAGCTTAGAGCTTTTAGGTTATCTGACAGACAGATGAAATTCAAAAAAAATGTGTTTTTCGGTCTCGGAAGAGTTTGAATTGATTTCTCAAAATCTCAAGTTCGAATTTTTTGAAGATTAAGATATTTACTCTTTGTATACCTCGTATGAAAGAAAATAATTAAAAAGTGTTTATAATGCGAAATAAAATTCCTATTTAGTAGTTATATACAAAATAAGTAATTTATTTTAATTTTAATACTGGTAAAGGCGGCTATTGTATAATTTGATTAAACAATTAAGTTAACTTGAATTTCATTATAACAATAAAAAAGAATGTTAAATTCTTATCACATTAAAAATTATTAAAATTAGAGGGGAAAAACTGTACGAAAATGAACTTGGCATCTTTAGACTTTTAATATAGCGTAGAAACCAATTTTTTTTTATGTCATATTTTCGAAAAATATAGCTGAAAAACACAACTTGCTTATTTTTAAAACAAATTCTCACCTTTTATATAATCCCCTTTTTTACAATAGGTCCCAATTGCAATTTGTGAGAGATAGCTGAATTTTATGCGCAGAAACTTCTAAAAATTTTTAGAAAATTTTGAAAAATATTATTTTTGAAAATAAAAAATAATTAATTTACATGTTATAAGGGATGTATAAAAGTTATCAGTTTTAAAATAAATATTAGGCATCTATTTTCTTTAGCTATGAAGTGCATTCCTGCTGTGAATTCCCTCCTTAAATTATCATTATAATGCGAAGCACACAATTTACAGATAACAGAGAAATAAAGTTTTTAATGCCGCTCTCTGAAATCTTGCCTAACAACAGGGGAAAAAAAGCCGTGATAAAAAAAACAGCAGTGAAAAAACGCGGAAGTTACTTGCGTGTTAAAGTGTGAAATCTTGAATTTAAATTTTGTTAATGCAGAAATAAACAAATGTTTCTTCGATGTTACTGTGCCTACGCAGAATATTTCAGATTATGAATCTATTATAGTAAGATTATTCAGCTGGCTTGAAACTAGAAAAACGAGCTGCTCAAGTTTCTGGAAACTGATAGGAGAAAGATTTGATTCTAAAAACATTTTGTCAATATATCGTATCTTTTTTTTTGTATATTATATGTTAAGATGATAGTCTTTTAAATGAAGTCAACGCATGATCATATGACAGATATCAAACGATTCAGGCTAATTTAAGTTTTGAAAGTCTTCCAGTAAAGAAAAAGAATGTAATTTTATAGTATAATGCAAGACTATGTGCCGTTAGATAATCAGAATGAGGATTGTAATTACATAGGTCGCCATCTTCCTAATTCACATCTCGTTATCTCGTAATTTAATTTTCCTATTTTGAACTAAATCTTAAAAATTTATTCTTTAGATTCTGTAGTATGAGAATTGAGATTAGCAAATCTTTAGCATTAGATTTAGATCTGTTGATTTTCTACCTATTTTTTCTTTAGGTAGGTACTGGCAACACTATACCGAGGTACATAGGGATCTCATCTTTTCTGAAGAGATTTTCTCAAGGGTGTCGTGCTGCCAGGTTTCCCTAACGATACTTCTCTCATTTCTTCCTTCTCAACTTCCATTCTCTTTTGAGTTTTGTATTGAGTTCTTTTCAAATCAATTTGTGTCATTATGCAAAGAGATGATACAATGAGATATTTATACACTAAATCCATGTGTTGGCCGTGCATAGCGACCCATTAAGGGAAGTAGAATTCTAAGGTTCTTTTTTGAGTTAGTTTGGTCCATACTTCTCTGTAAGTTTGACAGCAAGAGACTACCCCGCTCCCGTCAGTCGGTTGGTGATTGGTAGCAAGGACTTGGTGCTATAGCGTTGCAATCTCTGTAATTTCTATAGATTCCTGAAAAAAAAATTCCAATGGAGATGTGAGTTTATCACTCTTTCCTGTGAAGGAGAATACTGCTGAGGGGAAAAAATGTCATCACTTTTAAAGAAGGATCATTCAAAACAGTTTCTCTTTTACTAATTCATAACACCATCTTTAGTATAGTCGGCGATGTGAAATCGATCAAAAAGGATAAAAACGAAGAGCTACTTATTGAAACCGCTAATTTTTAATAAGCCATCTTGACAATCGATTAGAAGAAGATTGGTGAAAATGAAATTTTTGTGACTCCCCATCATTCATTGAATAAAGCAAAAAGTGTAATTTCTGAATCGAAATTTCAAAAAGACACAAAAAGGGAATAATGAAGTATTTAAAATGTTCAAAATGTTTCTGAAGTTGAAAGAATACCTATTCATAAAGATGGACAATTTTTCCCGAACAAACGTTTACTTGGACATTCAGTGTTTCAACACTCCCAAAATGTGTTCGGATGATCACAAATTGTCGTGCTCATCCATACATCCCATACACTTTGTGCTGCTATAATGCCAACGGTTTGGACATTTAATTCAGTCTTGTCGTGGAAAGGATGCGTGCTATATCTGCAGGTACTGGCCATACCAGCAACTCTTGAGACTCGGCTCCTTTTTGTGGCAATTGTAAAGAGGATTATCTTGATTACTCCAGATCGCATTGGTAAGATGAGTAAGAGATTCAGTGAAGCAAAATGTGTCCTTTGGGGAAGCGAGAAGAATGGTTGCAGACTCATCTCCAAAAGCTGATGCTCCAATTTTCCCACATCTCCAATTTCTGATGCATCCCTAGTTAAACCTATTTTTATATGCACATATGAACAAATGGAATTATCTTCCAATAAAACTCATGATGACATGGTAAGAAGCCAACAATTAATCAAAATTGCGTTTATAATTCGAAATCGAAAATCATCGTTAAAACCAATCCACTTCTACATGTATTCAATTCTATAAAAAATGAAAATTTTTAATTGACGTTTCTTGCAACTTCATTCCGGATATGCACAGAAAAATCTTTACAAGTCATTCGTGTTAGAATAAATTTAATTGTTCTACAAAGCCACATAAATATTTTAGTAATTCACTTTTAAATGGACTTCAATTTTTGCATCCAAATCTCTTAAATGCTCTTCTAACTTTGCTTCATATAGATCTTCGAAAGTTAAAATGAAATACTACTTTGAGTTTCATACTTGTCAAATAATTACTGAAAACAGCTTTTAATCTTCCAAGATAAGCACTTCTTCTAAACATTTGCAACTGCATGCATCAAGATGTCCTCACATGACCCTGTTGTCTAAAACTTTGTCTAAAGACGGTTTTCAGAACCCAGCCTTTAGCACTCTTCTTGAGGATTTTTCATTCCTTAAACTGAAACTTATATTTTATCATACTAACTTATCAAGGTTCAAATGGGAAATATTTTGATTATTAAACTCAATTATTGAACGGAGAAATAAAACTTTCAAGACTTAATCTGAATAAAGTAAGCTAAATAACAAGTTTTCCAGCCAGTTTCATATCTGGCTTTGTCACTGGCCAGTTTTTAAGCCAGTTTCATAATTTTATTCCCACTTGTAGCAGTTCAAGAAGCCATCAAAAGTTATTAGAATACACTATTTGTAAATTCATAAACAATGAAGATTAGTATGTTATGCACTTTATCAGTCACTGATGACTGACACTCAACTTTCAGAGCTGCATCAGACACCGGTGACTGATAGTATTGTAGTGAAAGCTTATATAAGCCAGTTAACAGCTACGCTACACGGGCAATTGCTTTTGTATTGTGGTCATGTTACTCGACTGCGAACCACAAGGTCCCAGGTTCTATCCTCACTCATCACAATCCGCTACAGTATGCTCATGATTCATCCATGACTCTGTACTTTTCGTTCAGGCACATAAGTCATTTTTAACTGACAATTTCCGCTGTAGCCGCTGTAGTCATCATTAATTAACGATATGAATTTAAAAAATAAAAAGTACTATCCAAAGATATGAGCAAATGCAATGTAACTCGAATTTTAAATTTCGAGACCCGATCTCGGGCCCTATCGAGGCACGAGTTTCTGTAAAAATATCATTCGATTCTATTAATTGAGACGAGTGTTAGAAGGAGTACACTCAACTCTGCATTGCATAGAAGCCGAGATATAATAACTTTCGGTCTGACTGGAAGTTGACGTCATCGACTTCCTGTGACCCATAAGAACTCTATGGTATCGATCCGACATTGATTTGACCAATATTAATCAAAATCCATACTGCGCATGCGCAATCGATCTAAAATTTTGTGGGGTGAAGAGAACCCCCCCCCCCGGGGTATTTCTAACTGAAAATCCCATGTCTCTATGTAGTTTACGAGATATAACGAAAACCATCTGCGCATGCGCAATAGATGACTCCATTGAGGGGTTCTTCTATAGCCCAGTAGAACTCATGTCTCTAACAGCAGATCAACCTTTTAAAAACGCATCTGCTTTCAAAGAAGCATACATAATAATAATGCAATATTGTTAAAAGCAGGTGAAGCAGATGAAGATGAAAATTGCCCTTTATAATTCACTGCATACGCGATTTCGAGCTTCAATTATTCGTTGCCTTCAATTATTCAAAACCCCTTAAAGAAAACAACATCATGTCCTCACATGACAAAAATATGCTTTTTTAATATATTTTAATATGAAGATCTCAAAATAATGCACCTAACTGCATGCAGTCTTATCGGAACTTGACAAAAATCTGATTGTCGGCATGTTAAAGAAATCGGATATCGCGAACCAAACGTATTGAATAAGGAGTGACACAAAACAATTACGTGAACAAACTATCTCACCTTACAGAGTGTTATATTTTTAAACTCATAACGATACAATATATTCATCCACCTTAGAAATGCTAAGTGGTCTATAGTATATTGAACGGTCCTTACCACCTGTGTTTCTCCTGCATTTAAATTTTCAATGGCATAGCATTTTTGTCGAATGTGTCGTATTATAGCCCTAATGATTATCTTAAAACAATAACTTGCTATTGATTCAAATACATTGATTTAACTTGCATGAAAAAAGTCGTTTATTGATCAAAATCGGTGACTAAATGATAGAGAATTCTTAACGTGTTGACCGTTCTTGAGTCGGCAAATTGTATTATGTATGTATATATGCTGAACGTAATAAATCGGATTGTAAGTTCATAATAATCGGTCTCGTGTTATGTGATTCATGTAGTCATGAGGGCGTTAGTGACTTTTATGATAGATTAAAAAAATCTTGCACTTCCTCAAGTTCAAAAGCCGTATGAAATTAATTATTTGGTACTCGAGAAAGTCATTCCATCGGAAAGAATTTGTCAATTTTTTTTCTTTTCAGTGAACTACTGATGTAGGGCGCTATCTCCAGAACGATGAATGAATATGTGTCCTTGTTGTATTTAGTATTATTAAACTCAACATCTTTGTTTAATTTCAAAAAATGCAAAATTTTGCAAAATTCTCAAACAATTCTCTCCAACAATGAAGTAATATACTGGGTTTTTAGAAATCATATGCTTATCATAACAGTTGTTACGTAATTTCACATAAAAATTGCAATACCAGAATTCATTGGTAGTTCTAGATTGCTTGAGAATATTCAACTACTCCAAGATGCAGTAAATCAATGGCATCTCTGTCACGTACATAGAATTAAAAACAGAATCAATTTCGCAATCGTTGAACGAAACTATTTTGCTGCTTTTAATTCAGATAGAGCCAAAATTCTCTTGTGAGTCTCAGAACTAAGTTCTTTCTTTGAAATTATTTTTTGTCCTTTAAAATTCTCTTGTGAGTCTCAGAGCTAAGTTCTTTCTTTGAAATTATTTTTGTCCTTTAAAATTCTCTTGTGA
>JAPMOR010089461.1:0-26771 GCA_026543865.1 Argiope aurantia | reverse complement strand
AAGATAATACGTAGTTATGTATAAATAACCTACATTTATTATTATTTAGCTAGATCATTAAACATACACATTTTGGCAGTGGATAATTTATTGAGAATGTCAAAATATTCGTCCCATTCTTCACCTATATTAATTAGTAATAAAGCCATCCTCCCTGTCGATTTAGATTTTATAATTTGTACAAACAGCCATTACTGCAATTTTAAATAACAAAAAGACTCGAAATGCAAAACGGGTAATTTATTATGTTTTATATTGCTTTATAAAATAAGCAATTTTAGATATATTTGATGTTTAAAAGAAACAAGTACGAAAATTATTAGAAGATTATAGTGATTTGTCTTATTTCGTACTAGAAAATATTGTTCCTAATTTATGTAATATCTCAAACAATAATTCAACAAAAGTTTCTGAGATTCAGTATAAAATTCAGTTTTTAGTTTTGCTTTCAAAAGGATTGAAATGAAATCAATAATAATATTTTGTTCCTGCTTATAAATATATTTCAAAAATTATGAAGTCTAAATTTAATGCAGTAAGGTATCATATTCTGATAAATATTCTGGACACACCAAATTTTAAATAAATGAATGAAGGTTTCTATTTTCCACGATCAACTAAGTCTTATTTATGAAGTTTTAAATGTTAAAAATTTAGAAAAACTCACAATTTTCATAATCTTAGGCCAATTAATCTTGAGAAACCTGCGCGCTGATTGGCGTATTTTCTTTGAAGCGATCGATGGAAAATCTAAAATTATCCTTTTTTTATTGAATAGTGATGTCCAAATCTTCATAAATCAGTCAGTTTAAGTGATTTGAAATTAACTCTTAAAAGTCAGTGATTTAGTTGATTGGAAATTAACTCTATGACCACCATAAAATCTGTGCTTTCTCTTGTGGTGTATGCATTCTCCTTAATATCCGCTCGAATAAAACATCACAACACATCAAAAGTAAACATAACATTTCAATAGTTGCCAAAAACCAAAGAGAGAAAAATGCAATTAATAAGCAGACGATATTTAGAAAAGTACAGATATTTAGACTGGAAAATGAAATTATCTGAAATTAAAAACACGCGCAGACGATATTTAATTTATTTTCAGTTAGAGCTTTAATTAATGTGATGGCAACACTTTTAAAAAAGCTATTTTTTTCCCATGAATGCGAAACGTGCTTAATCTTAATTTTTATTTTTGACGAAAAAAATTATTGAAAAACAAAGTTAAAATATTTATTTAAAAATTCATTAAAAATAGAAATTTAATTTTAAGATTAAAACAGTAGTATCATTTAAAAGATAAATTTTTTTATCTTTAACTTCATGTAAAAATATTTTTTGTGCGGTAATATTTTCGGCAGTTATAGCAGAAACACGTCAAAATTTCACTTAATTTTTAAATAAATAAAATTCTAATTAAAAATTCGAAAAAATAACCCCCAGGTGCACATTCCCGGCCTTCAAGGTATACACGTGCCAAATTTGGTAGCTGTAGGTTGAATGATCTGGCCTGTAGAGCGCCAACACACACACACACACACACACACACACACACACACACACACACACACACACACACACACTGAGCTTTATTATAAGTATAGATATGAGAAAATAACAATTTAATTCTGGAAAAAAAAAATGCTAATTTTGATGATGAGTTGCTTCATCATCATCATAAATATTACTCGTGTGCAGTTATTTTAATTAGATGACGGCATATGAATTTTAATTCTATGAATTAGTCATTATTTTGATAATTTAAAATTGATTTTACTTTTGATCTGATTTTAGTGATTTTATATATATTACTCTTTGTTTCCAAACAGATTTCAAGAATGACTTTATTATAAAACGTACTTCTTTGCGCTTAACGAATTTTCTATCTGATTAAAAATGATTCTAACATGAAAATAAAATGTTCTTCTTTATATAAAGGGTGATAAATTACTTTTCTTAAAAAGTATTATGCAAATTAGTTTTTTTTGCCAATGAAGTAAAATTTCATTAAAAATCTTCGGAATATGCATTTTATTAACAATAAATAAGTATTGAAGTATTTAGGATTGGATAAACCACAGATGTGGATTCGAAAATATTTTGAAAGTTAATGAAATGCTTAGATTTCCATTAAAAATATCTTATATTAGTTGGAATTTGAAAAGGAATATTCATGCTAAAGATCAACCTGAGTCACGTTTGGTTAAATTTTTAGAATCTCGGTGAAATAAAATAAACGCAAAGCACATTTTGTTTTTAATAACCTGAGATTTGCTTAATATATGTTTACTTAATATAGTAGGTTGGTTCAGTTCAAGTGGAGTTTTAGTACATAAAGTTAATTATAAGTCAAGAACTACTACGAATTTTGAAACAAAACTTGATACATATATAAAAAAATCATACAGGATCGATTTATTAAAAAAAAATCTCGATTTCCATAAAGGAGAAAATTCCTTGATTCTAATTAACTATATTAATTAATTTGGTTAATCAGTTTTTAGATCTAATGAGCCTGTATTTTAGAGTAATTTTCATCGAAATCAATTCTGTGAAGATGCCATTATAAGTAAAAAAATTACGAAGATGTGTCCTTATTTTTGTTGACGATTGTACCTACTTATATCGATTGTCTCAAAAATGTTAAATGACTAAAATGGTTAGAGATAATAGTTTTAAATTTTAATGCAGCTTTAAATTTTAAGATAAGATGCTTACATTCTAATAGTGTCGTAGCTCTTTATAAACTTTATTATGTCGGTATTGGAAGATACTGAAAAACTGCTCTGTTTTTGAACATATGAAAATTGAATTTTAATTTGCCGTTAAATTCCTTACTGATAGGAATTTTTAATTCATTTTTAGAATTCATATTCACGTGTTTATATATTTTCTTAATGAATCTTGAAACTATATTTATAAAGATTTTATTCTTCAAAACAAACACTTCATAATTAGTCTTCAGAACAATGATATTTTAAAACAAAAGGCTCTTAAGCAATTTAGAAGCCTTCACAAAGAACAGAATAATTTGCAATTACTGAATAAATATAATTCAGTAGCAACTGAATGAATGAAGGCCGATCGTTTCTGCTCGTAAGAAAATGTTTTTTCTTCAAACAGCAAATTTCATATTCAGAGAACATAAATATACAATTAGTTCACTGAATAAACATCGAGATTGTTCAAACAGTTTTAATAAATTTATATTATTTTTGAAATTTTGATTTGAACTTAGTTATCTTCTGTGTTAATGAGAAGACTTTTTATGAAATTTATTTTAAATTAAAACAGAGTAACAAGCTTATTGTCTGGTGGTACTTCAAAGATCCATTTGTCCGAATTTTTTTTCTAAGAGTATGTCCAATAATATGCTTTGTCGTGATATTTATCAGCAGGTACATATTGCAATTGATGAGGTTTAGCCGTCGCAGGATAGTCATAATTTCGATATCTACCATACAAATGAACATCAGAATGCTGATGATCACGATAATTTTGATAGACAGGATTATCATAATGCTCATGTGGCTCCATGCTGTGACTGTCTCTATAAAAAATTCTTCTTGGATAATTGTATTTGCCATACACCCTTCGATAGTAAGCTGCACGATCGGCTGTATGATCAGGATATCTGTAATATCTGTATCGCTCAGCATCGTGATCGTGAGTTTGTCGAGCTCGATATTTCTCTGCATCGTGATCGTGAGTTTGTCGTAGGCGATATGTTCTTTCATTATAGTGATCATGTGCCCATCTTGATCTCATTTCTGCATCGTGATCATGAGTTTGTCTGGGATAGTATCGATAAGATGAGCGGACTGTATCTCCTGACCGTCGAACTATGGGTGCACGGGTCGTATTGACTGATCTTCTTACAGGTGTTCCAGCAGCTTCCCGAATATGATCAGGATCAACATCAATGTTGTAAATGTTCAAACCAGGGTTCTCTTGAATAGGATTGGATGTCGTTTCTTGCTGATTGTCTTGATAGTTTGAATTGCTGGAGTCGCTTGCAGATACATCGTTACCCTGAAATTAAAGAGAAGCAAAGTTTAATTAATGCATTGAAGACGATGTACTAATAAAGCACGTGTTTTTAATTCCTTAGGTTATGAATTGTCAAAAGATACAAATTAATGTCCCCCATGACAAACAATCGATTACCAAAAGAAGTAAATTCATGTCTATTATTGAAAATGTGTTAAATGTTATGAATTCTGTAAATTAAAAGTAATGTGTATTCTCGATGAGATTTTAGACATCAAGATTAGAGAGTGGACATCAAATTTGGCTATATTTTTGGTGAACTGGCAACAGACTTGTTTATTTAATTTTTTGGTATCGCAAAATTTCAATTCTTTTCTAGAAAATTCAGGAGTTTTCTGAGAGTATACTGCTGGAATCGTGGGAAAAAAGGGAATTACTGTTGCTATTTCACCGATTTAGTGTGGAATACTGTCATCGATGCTTTTGATTGAGACAAAGCTTCTGAACTTGGCCGAGAATCCGAGTCGATTTACCGCGTGAAGTTTTGAATGTTTTTAAACCTTTTAAACCTAGTACATTACTTTTGTAATTTATAAAAGATTGTGCCGTTTACTTTTGATTAATTTAAAATTTTTGTAAATAATTACTGTAAATAAATTTGTTTGTATTATTTTAAAATCCAATCAATCCAAAAGTTCGTCCGAATCGTAATAGTCTGTTTTGCAAAGCAGGTATGTAGAAATTATGTAACAGATTTCTTATATAAATTATTAGGAATAAGATGAATATTGGGAATTATTGGGAATAAATTATTGAACATGACTGTGAATGATATATGATGTAGGAATATGGTTTCTAATTGCATTTCACATAATTTCACTTTTGCCTTTTGTTATTCCGTTAGTTTATTTGGTATCATAAAATAAATTTAAATAATTTATTTAACTCTCCCCCCCCCCAAATTTAAAAATAACAAAAAAATCTCTGAATCAAAAACTAAACTAATGTCTTTGAGAAATCAAAGTATACCAATTCATTAAAAAATGTTAATAAAAAATATCTCCAGCATTTATACTAATTATAATTAACATAATATTTAACATTTATACTAATTATATCTTATAAGTACAGGTAGCCTAAGGAGTGAATACATTTTCATTGTAATTTGAAATTTTTGAAAATTTTTAAAGACAGAGCAGAATTGATTTAATTCATCCATCATAGAACGTCTGAGCAATTTCAGAAAAAGAAAAACATTTTGAGTATTCAGTTGATAGAATTAATTTATTTTATGATTTTTACTTCTTTTTTTCGACAATGCAGACTTGATTCATACAAGCGAACCTTTTGACATCATTTTCAAATTTGGTTTCATTTATCATTCTTTCTGCGGTATTTGAAATAAATATAAATAATCTAATAACGTAGAGTATTGAATTAGTAGCAGAAATTTCATATATTTTGATATTTAAACAAAAATCCTATCATTATTTTAAAATATATTAGTTTTGTTTCACGTGTCGCCATCTTGTGGGCTTTGATGGGAATTATTGCTATCTATTCTCAGAAGCATTAAAAATTTTCAAGAAATATCGAAAATGAATAAATAAATAAAAAATTAATACAGATTTTAATGTTAAAAATTTCTAGTGCTTCATGCCTATGTTAAGGCATTAATTTTAAAGTAGGGAATTTGCATATTATTAATACAGAAAAATATATCAATTTTTTTTTTCAAAATGGATCTGATTTAACAGAATTTTTTTTTGATTTTCAATGACAATCTGATAACGTATTATTTAGCAATTATATACTATTTCGATTAAGTATTTCTTTAAATTCACGAAGTCAGTTATCGAACTAATTATGATTAATGAATACAATTATTTTAATTACTAAAATATTTATAAATTTATTTTTCAATTTCCTTTGAATAAAATATTCAAGACATTATGGAGTACAGTTTACTTTCAATTCTTGGGAAATCAAAAATTTTGTAATTAAAAAAATTTTAAATTAAGAAATTATTTTATTAAAAAAATTATTGCAGAATGTCGATAGTAATATGCTGATGATTTTTTTTATTACTGATATTCAATGACATATTATCTTTCAGCAACAACATTGCTTAACGTTGTGGGGAAAAACATGCCTATTTATAAAATTGATATTTATGTAGTCAACATATAATTAAAAAATTACAAAAAAAGGGGGAAGGGGGAAAGAAGGGGAAAAAAACTGAGGACGATATATTGAGAAAGTGTTCAAAAATATTTCCTCTTTATACTGTTTGTTGTTAAGTTTATTTAGATCAATGGATGAATCAGAATCACACGAATCTTTTAGGAAAGTATAAAGGGCATCACTAACCAGAAAATTTTTATAATGTTAATTATCATTATTAGGGGTAATTTTTTCAAAATTGAATTTTTAAAATGATCCCTGGAAATGCTATGCATTATAGTCAATTCATATAACGTTAAATTTGTAAGGTAATCGCGGGTACTCATTACCATTTGATTATTCAATTAGCATATTGTTAAAATATCAATTTTAATTTGAAATGAATTGATTAATCAAAGTCAAAATAGAATGTATTTTTTAAAAAAATTTCAACTTTTTTTTTATTATTTAAAGGTGTCAATCTCTTGTGTCTTCATGAGACTATGGGAAATCTGGATACCGTATATCTTGAAAAAAATTGTGAGATTAATTGAAAAAAATTTTTAAATCTTTAATTCATTTGAAGATTTCATTATTTTACAATACATTCATTAATAAAAAAAACACTGATTAAAATCTGATTTAAAACAATCGAACACTTTAGATGAGAATTATTCCATTTTGGAATCTTTTTTCTTCCAATCGTTATATTTAAAACGCTGTATATAGTTTACTAAAACTGTTTGCTTATTTACTGATATTATTTTTAAAAATATCAAAGCTTTTATTATGTCTGTGAATACTTTATTAAAATGACAAATTGTTTCCCTTTTTTTTTTATAAATAATACATAATTATTAAATATTGCAAATCTTTTTCTGCCACTTTTATTTTGTATATTGACTTCTCTAAATATTTACACTGCTGACCTGCTTTTCTTAATTCTTGAATAAATCGAATCTTTATTGTTTATTCGAGAAGTTCAATTATCAAAGTTCCATTGTATATACATTATTAAATATTTTGGAATTTTCGTTTAATTTATGAAATCATTTAGTGGTGCCATCTACACAATGTTTTAATATGCTTTTAAAATATTGGAAATGTCTCTCAAAGATAATATTTACTATTCATTGATAGAAAAAAAATTAGTAAATATGTTTTCCAAAGACAAATAAGAATCTTTTTTTTTTCTTTCCTGAGAACAAGATATTCTCAGTATTTTGAAGCAGCGAATGGTTTAAAACTTAAAACTCCTGATCAGTTACACAATTCCATAAATCATAAATAATTATAGATACCTTTATATTCACCTGTTAGCCCATATATAATTAATTTATATATTTTTTAATATAAAATTATATTAAAATATGTACTAAACAGGCTGCAGTCAAATCTAATTATTGAGTAACCATGAAAACATAGCTTATCCGACAGCTAACTAATTGCATCTGATCCTATTTTTACTATAGTTTATAAAACTAAATTATATTTATCCATTTTTATTTCTTTGGCATTGAAGAAGAATTTTTCACTATATAACTATGGTTAAAAAATTCGAACTTTTTTAAAAAAAATTTGGAATTCTGTAAAGCTAAGTTTTGCGGTCAACACATTGATAAATTCTAAATGTTTAATCATCCGATTAAAATTTTTATTAAATCGGGAAAGTACAAAAAAATGACTGCTGCAATGAAATGAATGAAAGCAATCTACACTTCAAAGAAAAATCAAGGCCATTGTCAAGTTTTAAATTATTTTCGTAATAATTCGTTTGCAATAAAATATTTGAAATTTTCTAATCCAAAGTATAAAAAAAAATCCATAGAAAATTCTTAAAATTATTTTTAGTTAATAAGTAATCTTTTTTAATCCAACCTTAATTTTAAATTTAATTTAAAACCAATTAAATTGAAGCCACTCAATTCTTAAATAAGCGAAAGAAAGAAATGTTTTTGCTTCAATTTGACCTCGAATTCGAAGCTGAAGAAAACAAATTTAGTTGTATAGTTCTTAAATAATTTTAACTTATGTTTAAATTCTATTTTTTGTCGTGTCCATATCCTATTATATAGATTAAATTTTCAGCCCTAAATTTAAGAAATATGATTATAACTATTATTGAATTTTTTTTAAATCTGAAATCAGATGAGCTTGCAATTTTTATTTTAATTAAAATATTTTAAATAAGGCAGGAAAGAATATTAGTATTTTGTACAATTTAATAAATTTGTAAAGTTATATCTTGTTTCTTGAAAAAAAAATCAGTTGCATGGTTCATTAACTGACGAAGAATTTTAATGAATTTGGAAGAGATTCGTTATGGATAAAACGACAAAAAAAAAACTTACAGGTAATGATCAACGGAATTTTCGAAATTCATATCTTCAATATTCGCTCAACTTTAATTACTCTAACATGAATACACTTTTCTTTGGATAAAGGGAATTATAAAAATGCACCGAGAAATTCAGCATATACCATTAATTATAAATGAAATTAGTGTTAAGCCCTAATACAGGAACACAAGGTATTGCCAACTGCCTTTGAAGAAATTGTATGCACTTTTAGTAGTGATTTAATTCTATAGATGGCACTGGTTATATTAAGAAAACATCGTATTTGTACTTAATTAAAATAAAGCTTGGTTCTCAGAATTGGAGAGTCTTTGTAATATCAAGTAATCAATATTATGTAATATCAAGCAAATTTATTTTGATTAATTAGGAGATGGCCAAGAGTGAAAATTTGCCATATCTAGATGCTTTTGTTCCTTCAGACCGTAAAAGATTCAGATACGGAAAATTTTTAAGATGGATAAAGAAATATGTTTTATACTTTTAAAAAAAAATCAATTTTGTTTTTTTTTCTATTTAAAAAAATTAGACGAAAAATGTGAAGATTTTGCAATGGACTTTTCAAATAAATTCATTCATTTTAAACTTCTTGCTTAATAATATACACAACTTTAAGATTTATATTATGAATACTAAAATTTAGACAAAAAAAAAATCAGAATGTGATACGCAATCCTAAAAAATAACGTATTATTAAAAAACAAAAACAAATTTTAATATTTTTTCTAAAGTTTCAATAAATACTTATGAGTCCTAAATCAATAACACAATACTTTTTTTCAGTTGATAATAATTCTTGTAAGAGTTTCCTTTGTGATTTTTAAAACACATTTCATTTTCTACTATAAAAGCATACACATGCTGAACCAGATTATCAAACAAGAAATTTAGACAACTGCCTAAGGGCTCCAAAAAATTCGAATTTTTTGCAGTATTTTCAGGGAAATTTAATTTTGCCCTTTCATTTCAATTGCTAGGCCCATCCGTATATAAGGAAATTTAAAATAAAATACAAGTTTAAATTTCAGAATATCACTACTGAGATTTACGTTTTGGAATTCACTCCGAATCGACCCTTTTTGTAGTTTCTTATATGCCTCAGAAGTAAATAATCATGGGGAAATTTGTATTGTTCCTATCATTTTAAAAAGACTTGAAATTTGTTGAATATATTGTTTAAGAGAACTTTTAAATTAAAATTTTGCTGGTATGTGAAATATTTAAAACTGCCTTAATGATGATCTGAGATTAAATGTTTTGTTTTTCCAGTTGTCCTAATTTCGAAATTTGAGAACTGCTTAGATAGAGGTAAAATCAGAATCGGTTAATAATTTGATTTTGGAAG
Source organism: Argiope aurantia (assembly GCA_026543865.1). Lineage (NCBI taxonomy): Eukaryota > Metazoa > Arthropoda > Arachnida > Araneae > Araneidae > Argiope > Argiope aurantia. The sequence continues at coordinate 16,913 of JAPMOR010089461.1, read as the reverse complement.
ATGTTTTGTATAAAGGAGCCCTAAAAATTTAAGCTGTCTGTGGCCCATAAAGAGGGCCCTCAAATCCTGCATTTCAGCCATTGAAAGTAATAATTTTTTCTATAGTTTATGAATGTTACATTTTTTTGTTTGAGTTTTGAAAAGTATTATGAAATCACAAATAACAAATTGCAGCTGGAGTATATAGAAGAATAGCAGTTGTAGTAAACAGCAGTAAGGGCATAAAATGTTTTAGAACAAACACTGGAACTCGAGTTTTACTATCGCCAAAATACTCGAATATTCTCTGTCCTTCATTTTTGCATCCAAAGTCTCCAAATGATTGCCATTGCCGAGAGTCATTGACTCGGCATCCATTCAACAGTTGTTAATGCATCTGTAAAATTATCTTTCTTACCAGAAAATGTATTGCGCAAGTTAAAAATATTACAAATTCCCAGCAATATGATTCTTTTTATTTTTTATTTTAGGTTTGTCGTGCGATTTGAAAGGTGGATACTATAATTTCTATTTATAATAAATTGTGCCTTTCGTAAAAAAATGGCACTTTTCCTTATCTTAAGAATGGAAGCATTTCCAGCCGTTGTTTTCCGTTTTTTATTTACGTGATATAGTTAATTTAAATATGTATTTATCAGCGAAATAATGTAGTTAACGAACCATTAGAATTATGATACTTTAATAGTTACAAAGGTATATATACTTATAGCCAAGAATCAAATTTTTTCACTTTTTACTGATAGCTTTTTTTATTGTGCTTGTTTAAATAAGCATATTACAATTTACAATTGTAATGCATAATTGCCCCAGATTAGATTGTTTTGGAATTGATTAATAGATCTTTATTCTTCTCTTAAATGAATCATTCTCGAACAGAAATGTTACCCTTACGTGTAATAAATCTGCTGTCAGATCAGTTAACAATTTTCCACTCATCAAATATTTTATGCTGTTTTTACCTCACAATTATTGCTAAATCAAAGGGATTCTTGATAGCCGTTGATTATCAAAGCCAATTCTTTGTAGAATTAATCTCGTAAAATATGAATATGTTTTGCGATAATTATTAGTTGCACTTTTCTGAATCTGTCGCAGCACACAATGCGTTAGTTATCAGCTTTCCAATATTAGAAAAATCGTGCGCAATGATATTTCTGCAATTTGTGGAAATTCGGGGGAGAAACTTCAGTGTCAGTTTAGCTTCAATGCTTTTAGCTTCAATGTCAGTTTAGTATCTATCTTGCTATCTTCTCATGTCTCAGAATGGAACCAATTCATGTGATTATAATGTCACATTACAAACGTAACGGCCAATGATATCTAAATATGAAATTGAATGGTTTGCTGTATTAGATAATGCAAATCCATCTGCAATATTACATTATGCTTATATTTAAAGCAATCAACTCTATAAAAAATATCTTGCTTTTTATCTTCCCGGTACTAAAAATTATTATTGTATTTATATTTAAATGAAGCTTTTGAAAGATGAAGAAGGTTTGTAACTATTTGTCTTTGGCAATTATGCAAAAGATGAATTAAATTGTCATATTCCCTTTTTAACATTTTTGTTATTAATGTGAACTTCGAATTTTCGAACAGGAGCTTTTAAATCTCCATTATATTGTGTTTCATTAGGCTTAATATTTCTTCCAACACACTAGCATAATTATTTATTCAACTAACTAATAAAAAAGTAACTTATAAAATAATTTAAGTGAAGATAATGGAAAATGAATGCTGGCATAATTTTAATAAATACTTATTTAAAATATGAATAACAATACGAATGATTCTGATAAAAATAAAGTTCAATGAATTCGACAAAATTTAAAAAATAATAAATTAGCATTTTTTATAAGAACTTGAAGGATTTTTCCAAGAAAGTATAAATAGAAATTAATTAATAATTATTTTTAACATTATTCTTAATTATTCTTAACATTACGAGTGATAGTTTAAGATATGAAATGATTCTTAATTTTAATTGGCTTATGACACTTCTCGTAAACTTCGCGCTTGCATAAATAGACAATAAAGTACATGGTTTTTGATACTAGCAGTCACCGTGCAATATTTAAATTAGGCATTAATCCAATACATCATTCAGTTGCTCTAAATGGCTCTCTGATAATTTCTATTTATTGAAATAAACAAATATTTTTAGAAACTCTAAAAGGCATTTTTTTATCATTAGTTAATATTAGCACAGTTTGTTACTTGCTTACTCATTATTCTTCGTATAAATGAAATATCTAAAAATTTTCTTTCTGATATTAACAGGCTCTAACAAATTGTTAAAATGATTGCATTTTCTTTAATTTTTTTGGATAGACCCTGGATATTTCCTAAAATAATTTTCTGGTATTGCACTTTGATGTTTTAATATTTAGAAAATCAGCCTTCATCTTAAAGTTGATGAGATTCGTAAACTTAATTATTGAGCAATTCCGTCTCTTTTTATTCATTTTTATGCAGTTTGACTTGTTAAAGGTTTATATAAAGGGAATTATATCAGTTTTTCACAATCCTCATATGTCATAATTCTGATAATGTCTACAGTCATGTTTTAAACGGAAGCATATTACTTCAGTAATTAAATTATCGATAAAAAATTATCGATAAGTTAGTTATATTTCAGTTTTATATAAAAGGCACACAAGACAACGGATTTCGGGAAATACTGATTTTTTCCATTTCTCAATAATAATATTGATTAATTGATGTTTAATGATGAATAAATAATATTTATTTCTTAATATTCCTTTTGTTTGATAAATAGAACTTTAATAAAAAAAATCAAATGCCAAAATTTCCGCTTTTTAGAGCAAAAAAAGTGCTTTTAAAAGATTGCAATTAAATGTGCTATTGTACTAAAATATACATAACATTTTTTTATAAAAAGTTGGAGCTAAAAAAATTCTATTGTGTATTTATGTTTTCTCGATAGCTATACATATTTTATTAATTTTAGAATTTCATTATCGGTTAACACATTGATTAAATTTCAATTTCATACTTATAACGCCACGCAATTGTAAATTTGATAATTAAGATTCCATAATATTTAAATTAACGAGTTATTAATTAAATATTTAGAGTGAAAAATAATTGAATTTCTAATTTTTGTGTAATAATAAGACTCAATGTTTTTAATTTAAAAACACTCACACTTGTTTGAAAACTGTATGATTTCATTAAATCAGAAAAAAAAAATGTAAGAATAGAACAAAAAATAGATAAAATTTAAATAGAATATACCATTGATTTCAAGATTAAAACATACTTGAGTTTTTTTTTAAATTTTAATATTAATAAATTTGTGTAATTTTTTTGATCTACTACCTATTTTAATTTAATATAATCATTTAAAAAATTTCCAAATACTTACTGTAATTATTATACCTACCATAGTTGATATTTACTAAAAGAAAAAAAAATGTCCTTTTGAAAAATTTGTTCATTAAGACAACTTCTCTGTTTTTAGTAAAATGTATTACCGTCATTCTCATAATTTGGCGGTAAATTTAGAAAAAAGAACCCCCCGCCATAAGTACTTTTATCTAATCGTTTATCAAAGAAATGATATACACGAATATATAATCCTGAAGTATTATGTAAAATTTCTTTTCATGGGACATTAAAATTTCTAATGGAGTTGATTTCCGAGTCATGAATTCTTAATCAAAAAGGAGGGGGAAAAAAACCATTTATAGAATTCTGTCTATCTGTATCTGAAGGCAATAAGTAGAATTTATATTCTACTTATTAAGCAAAATAAGCGAATTTTGGTACATGATCTTGACACCTCTTTATTAAATTTTGAAAGTATTCGTTCAAAAGAAAGAATTTAACCGTTACTTATCCTATTCATTACAAGCGAATGTAAATGCACGCACGCATCTGTTAAAAATGAAGGATACGGAAGACACATTCTTTGTATTAGGTACGTGTATAAGTTGATACTATATAATCGCCTTTTTTTTTTTGTTTAGAATTGAAAAGCGCGCGCGCACACACACACACACACACACACACACACACACACACACATGCCAGCCTTTTTATGAAATTATTTGGAATAATCAAATGGCGGCACACTTACTCGTTGGAATATGGAATCATCTATACTTATAATAAAGCTCAGTGTGTGAATTGGTGCTCTACAGGCCAGACCGTTTGACTTACAGCTACCAAATTTGGTACATGTATACCTTGGAGGTCGGGAATATGCACCTGGGGTCCCTTTTAAAATTTTTTAATTAGAACTTTAAAAACTAATTTTACCGCCAAAAAAATCTATTTTCCTACCGCCAAATGAGTAAGGCTTCAGTTTTTTCCCACGCTAATGAGGCTAGGCTTAACTTATTTTCGACCGATTATTTCAAACGATTCTGTTTATTTTCTTAACGTTTGATGCATTTAAAATTACACATTGTTAATTAATCTATCTTTTAGAATGAATTTGAAGTACTTTTGAATTAAAATAAAACAGAACAAAGGAAATTAAAAATTTCTAATCTGCATAGCGTTACCCCAACTGGCGTAGAAAATTCACTTATTTGCGTTGCCATAACCGACGTTGAAAATTCACGCATGCGCATTGTGTTCTGATTGTTGACAACTATTTTCAACGGACTCGGACTTGATTTAAATTATTTTTAGGTTAGATGTGTGCTTTTGTAATTAAATTGTATTTATGTCAGTTATATATTTTTTGTATATGCTTATAGTTTTAAGTACATCGTTTTTTACCTGTTTTAGATTGATTATTTTAAACGATTCTGTTTATTTTCTTAGTGTTTGATGCATTTGAAATTAAACACTGTTAATTAATCAGTTTGCTCATGATGAATCTGAGAAAATTTTGTTGAAAAATTCTTGAGATATTACATAAATTAAGAAAGGTATTCTTTAATGCTCATAAAGTTTAAATGCTCAGTAACTCTGTTTTCAGTAAACATATTATTAAAAAACGCTTTGTTTCAGTAAAAAGTATTATATTAATTGCAGTTTAATCATTTCTACTTTAATTTAAAGTATAAATTCTACGGGAGCTAACAAGAAATTAGAGAGATGCCTATTACGTTATGGCTGAAGGCCGTTATAATATTATGAGTAAATTATATGCTTGACAAAATTTGAAGTTTTAAAATATTTTGACGAAGAAACTATTAAAATAGGAGTTACATAAAATATTTAATTACTAAAATTTTAATGAGCATTAAGATTGGCGAACCGGCTGGTCGCCAAAGGTGGCTAGTATAAAATAAAATGTCAAAAATATAAATTTGTTAATGAAAAAATTTAAATTGGGAGTAACAGTTATAATTTGAGGGATTGGTATTATTTTTTTTTTAATATTTAGAATGCGTGGATATTTGGAAACTAATTTTTTAAGGCTATTTTTATAAACTCAATGGAAACTTCTCTAAGAAACGATTTTATAGCAATGTACAATGTGAAAAGTTTTATTTTCGTTTCAGATCTCAACTTTTTAAAATGAAAGTTATTAACAAGTTAACTGTTTTTGACGATTGTACTCATCATGGGAAAAAGTGCAACATTTTGCATTATGACGAGTTTATTCAATGACAATTACTACATTTGTTAAATAATTTTCATTGAATAATTGTTTAATTATATTTATAATTATTTATTATATTTATATAATATATATATGTTTATGACAATTTAGATACGCATTTTCCGAATTTGTCGAAACAGTTAACAGGTTAAATTTTCATCAAAACCTTTTCTCAAAATCTATCGAAAATATCTGCCCGCTTGCAAAGATCGATCTATGCTAACAAAAGTTTGGATTGATAAATGTTGCAACACATATATTTAACAAAAACAATTGCGCTTTTAAAAATTATAAAACTTAAAAAAATCACTGATCGAAGATATGTAATTGGGAAATTATGCAAATATAAGTAGGTACTAGATGGCCCGTTTTGTAAATGCAGTTTGCACAAGATATATTTCCAAGTTCAATGACATATTTTACTTGAATGTAGCATTTATAGTTCATGATTTTTTTTGAATGATTATACCACCGTCTCAGGGCTATTCGTCTACAGGTGTACCCGCGTTACCTGGCCACACGGTAGGAAAGAAATGTTAGTTCAGATTTTGTTTTTGGACTTAACTAAATTAATTACCATTATGTTTACCACATTTTAAACGTTTAAAAGATTATTATTTGTTTATTCCACATTCACGAAAACAAAATACATGCAACATGCCGTTATCTCGTTTTCTTTCTATTTTTAAAGGAAACAGGAAAATTATGTCTATATTATTGTCAAATATAAATATCAACATTCTCCTATCAGGATCGACATTCTCATCCGGTGAATGATGACTACGTGAATACTGATATTCACAGGAGAATGTCGACATTTATCAAATATCGGTCTTTTACCTTAACATCTATGCTACAAAGCTTTTCAGATGACTTACCAACGAATATGATATTCTCGGGTAACGATCATTGTAGAATCCAAGCTCTGGCCCATAAATATCCAAAGCATTTTCACTTGTGACATTTATTGTCCCGTATTGAGGTTTCCCTTCATCAGTTAATTCATTACCATTAGAATTCTCCTCAGTTGGATTTTCTGACTCGATGCCAGACCTTTGAGCTGAATAGTCTGTACCAGGTTGTGCCTGATTCATTGGATCTTCAGCGGGATCCCATCCAGCCATTTGGACAGGAGCTGGATCCAGATCAAAATCATTCGCTGACGTGTCAGTCAACGATGATAGGACAGGTTGTGAGTCGGATCCAGGAGCTGGTGCTTGGTCGTGAGGAAATTGATCGGGACCTACATCACCTCTTGCGATGAACCCATTGGGTCCAGCTTCGTATTCTACCATCCTCAGCTTGCCCCTAGGATCTGTATAGCCATATCTTCCTCTGACTATTCCATTAGCATCTTGGTATTGCATATGCAAAGAATGTGCAATGTCATTATCGTTTCCAGTATCGTAAGCAAAGTTGTAACGCCCGCTACTGGGATCAACCACTGAATTGTACTGGAATTCTCTATGTTGAGCATGTTCCTGGAGGTAAGCTGAAGGAAGTGCCAATAAAAGACAAAATGCAACAGTGACCTAAAAATAAGGAAATTATTTTAAAGTAAATAGTCCTATTTTTTAAAATTATGCATCTCAATAACAGAAAAATTGGCACTAAATGGTAGAGAGCTTGTTAAATTTTTTTTTATTTCATTTGCTTAAATGGTTTTGAGTATACAGGGTAATTTATGAAATTTTCTGCATGTTATAAATAATATATTTATAGCATGCAGAATAAAATTTATTAAATAGTGAAAATTATTTTAATATGTACAAAATACAATTTTACCTCAAGAATTCATCAGTGCATTTGTAAGTATAAGAGTATTGTAACTTATCTATCTCTTGCACACACTTTTAACCACACTCTTTCTTGATTTATTTCTTTATAAAATTTTCTTTTAAATTCATTTTTATGATTTAATAAGTCAATAAAATAATTACATTTTTTGACTTGGATACATGTATGTCTTTAATCAAGACATTTTAACGAAGAAATAACTAACAATATATTTTAAAATAATTTATACATTTAATTTATATCTCATTTTCATTAAAAATTAAAATAAGTGTTCCCAATTTTTTTTGCATTTCTTCCTTATAAAGCATAATTTTAAAATAAAATGTGAATAGGGAAATTGTTATATTTATTTGCAAAAAAGTTCAAAATACAAAAAGATTTCTTTTCATGTTTTTGTCATTATTTTTTTTTTGTTTGTTTGAAATTCTGTTTGAAATTTTGTTTGAAAGATATTCGTTGCATTCCTCACCCCCTTTAAAATTATAGTATCGAAAAAAAAAAAAAAATGCGTTTTATTATTGCACATGCGCAGCAGACGGAAAAACAGATTGTTGAAGACTCAACCCATTGTGTTGACTTCTAAGAAACGGATAAGGTTTTTCCTTGCGTTTCCCCTTAGTATTGAAAGTTCTAAAAGCAAAATTGCATAAGATTCTTATCGGTTTTAAATATTAAAATGAGAATGAAATAGAGATTAAATTTATGCACTGAATAGTAATTGCAGGTATTGCAATGTTGTAAAGAAAGAGCAAGGAAACATAAATCAATATATATTCAATTTGTATTGCGTTGTTAAACATTTTATTTCTCTATAACACGATATTTTTTTAGAAGGATAATGTTTCCTAATTTTTTGAATTTCTGTAATCAAGTTATTATCATGGCATTGAAGATTACAGGGCAATCTTAACATATATCATTACAGGTCTATATATATATATAATATAATATATTACTAACTTTGAAATTAAAATTGAAAAATAATGAAAAGTAACGCATTTTCAAAGAACCTAATAGTCGAATTCTAATTTTGGTTGGTACTTTTTGAAAGAGGGTGAATATTTTGACTCCTGAAAAGTAATTGGCATGTTTTTAAAAACCAATTTAAACTTATCTTTTAGAAAGAGGGATTATTGATTTCTAAATACAAATTCTAAACTGATTCGTTATTTTAAATTATTCTAACAGCAAGAGAAAAAAAATAATTTTACTTATAAATGACGAATATGAAATATTATATTAATTTATGAAGCAATCAGTTAAACTGAAAATATTGCTAAATAGTTGTCAAATTGTATTTTCGTAAAATACATTTATTTATCAAGGGAATAATTTTAATTAGCTTTGAAAAATCAGGTGTTTAAGCAGAACAGAAATGTTTACTTATTATATTATCACGTAGATACTCTAGTGCAGAACTCAATGACACACACAAGGAGTAGAGCTAAATTTATTTATTAACTCAACTCTGAACTGAGAACACAGTGATTGACAAATCTTCTGCTTTTATACTAGCAGGGAAAGTTCCAGAATACTTTTCTGGAGACAATAAGAAAATTCCAGAACACTTGTCTGGTAAACTAAAGAAATGTCCAGAATCTTCTGGAACATGAAAGAAAGAGAAACATAAAATCAATTAAGTAAATATTTACACAAACTGTGAATCGCGGGATTCGAATTCACAATCCCTTGATTATGAGATCAGTTCTATGACCATTCGGCGATGAAGAGTCGACTGATTCTTTTCAATGCGGCAATATAACGATTACCTTAATTGAGGTAGACACGATTATAATATGCTCGAAATTTTATTTCATAAAATTTTCTTTCAATTGTATGCGAGTTGTTTCGAAAACAGATAATAGAAATACTAGACCGTGTACTGAATTTGGAGCAGCACAAATGTTATTAAAAATTAAGTCACAAGAAATTTGAAACTCGGAAAAAGTTACTCTTATACGAAATTTCTTAGGGAAATAAAAAAAAATCTTAATAAAGAAGGATTCACAATTGAAATTTATAAAAGGAGAAATCATAAATTATGCGATATTGTGTATTCTGATCTGTGGAATTTTATAAATGTTTTTTTCTACGTAAGATGAATCTCGCATCAATTTTAACATAGAAAAGATATGCATAGTATATAGCGTCATTCCTTTTCTTGTTAACGTAATAGTAAAAGCTTCAAGAGCCATTTGCATTTTTGTATTAAATAAAATGAAAAAAGAACAAATAATTACAATAATATTCAGAATTCTAATCATATGAATGTTTAAAAATCAGTAATGTTAAAAAAACACCCCAAAAAACCATTTTTTGAGCACTATGAGTTTTAAAAGAGCATTCTCACATTTAAAATGCGATTTCATAAATTAAAATATAATATATCGCAATTGGATACGGAATACTAATATGACTGTTTTTGCATTCTAACTATAGTTGGTACAAACACAATGTTATATAGTCTAGACTAAGTTTCGTTTTACTTTCTCGTATACAAAGTATAGAAAATTTTTTGTGACCATTAAAAATTTCGAATTTGAGATTCTGACAAATCTCCATTTTAATTCTCCTTGAGTTTGAAAGGTATTCTTTTGCCATTATGCCCATCTGACTGTGAACACGATAACATAAAATTCCTCTGAAGTAAACGAATGGGTGAAATTTGGTTATCACTAAATTTCTTGATTTCTATCAAATTTTGAACGAAATCCAATCGAAGAAAGTCTGTCTGGGTATTCGAGTGCAACTGAATTCGATAACTACAAAACGTGAAGAGCTAGATAAATAAAATTTGGTTCGTAGGTGCGGCATTTAAAATGTAAATTCGCATTTTTCACTACTACATTTATTCTTAAATTTATATTTAAATTTTGAACTACATTTTTCAAAGTATTTGATTGCCTGTTGGTATCCACTTTCTCATGCATGCAAATGCAATAAGTAATACAATATGCAATAAGTAATACAATATGCAATAAGTAATACAATATGCAATAAGTAATACAATATGCAATAAGTAATACAATATGCAATAAGTAATACAAAAGCAAATGCAATAATAACACAATGACTTAAATCAATGAAATGTGGTATGTGATTTTGTGATTACAGATTCAGTTTCGTATCAAATTTTGGATTCAATCCATCGGAAAAAAGGTGTCGAAAATACATACAATAGACTCGGTAAATGCTCGATTCAATCCAAAGATCTCTGCCTTTTATTACTTTTGTTTGCGAATGTCGTGCTAAGTTAAGTATACGTGATTTTACCCAAGTTTCACAATTTTATGCCAGATGATAGATCTATCTTGGAAAGTAGGTGAGAAAGCTTCGGGAAGACCACTTCCGATGATTCTTAAATCTAATCTCATGAAACAATGATTATTACACTAAGCAAATACCTGAAGGACTTGTTTATATACGACGAATTTCCTAGAAAATTGGCTTTGTATAACTTTTCATTACATAAAGAAAAAAATTTCGTGTAATAGCAAATGTTATAAAAATTTCAATTTATTAAAAGAGAACGTTGCTTTGCAAACCATAATGAAAGGGATTAATTTAAATTGTACAAGATGTAAATTTATGTAATAAAGAAACAGGAGATGTAAATAAATAAATAATTAGTGCAATATAAGTAGAAAATTTTACATTTATTAAAAGCTTGGAACAGTTTTCGTCTTAAGGGGACTCGGTATCCTGAGAATTCAGTATGAATAGAAATTATTTGGGCTATGCATGCATGAACGCATAGCCGAAATACATAACCATGCATTCCAGGTGTATATGCATGTATGTATGTAAATATATGGAACATTTGCGTGACCAAATACAAGAAACTTTTTAAGTTTTAAAATTTCGATTTATTTCATCGCGAGAGGCATAATTTATAGACAAAAAAAGGTAAGAAAAACGTCAGCCTACATCTCGACACAAGAGAAAGAGGAGAGAGAGAAATTTTCCAATTGTGTGGTTTTACTTTGAGATTTTGATGGGATTTCTTTTGATACATGCAATCTTAGAAAAGGGACATTTAGGTACCTTTAAAAGAATGTTGTAAGCATTAGGGATTTTTATCCCTTCGATCAGAGCATGGGAACTTGCTGAATTCATCAGTTTTCTAAAGCGCATATTAAAAATAATTAAATAAAAAGTGGAATTGGATCAGGAGATAAGAGACAATTTTAGAATGAAGTTAATATGGGCTAAATTAAGATAAAAATTAGGGACGTAATTAGGATTTAAATTAGATTAAGGGACTTCATTTCATTCATACATGTATACTCCACATCTATTCCTAAATAAATTAGCCAAATTTTGCACATTTATTATATAAGACATGAGAAAGTACGCTGCCAAATTTTAAAAGCCAAAAATGAATTAAAAATTCAATTAATTAAAATTTTCCCCTTTTTTACACTTTTAATTATTCTGTCGGTATCTTTCTTAAATTTCTTTTTTATACTTTTTTCACAATACTTTTATTGGGTTCAAAATTAAATTATCAGTAAGTTTTAAAGTATAAATAAAATTATCAGACAGTTTTAAAATAGGGGTAAGACTAGCAATGTCATATTTTTTTTTCTTCTGAGTTTTAAAGTGACTTTTCTTTCGAAATACTTATAGAAAAATATTTTAGTGGGTGCGACAATGAAAAGGAACGCACTTTTATATTTTTTTATTTACGGATATAATCGTCATTTATATTTATAGACGGGACAAATAATTGAGTTCTATAATAGTACTGTCCTTGTATGTGTTAATTTTGAATGAATCGCTCAAACGAAAATATTTTTTATACAACTAATATTAATAACTTATGGATAAAACTAGCTATCGGTGATTTTTAAAAATAGTACGATTCAATCGAAATTCTTATTTTAATTTAAACCAAACCGTTAAGACTTTAGATGATACAAGAATTTTTGTATATTACAATATTTTAAATCAAAATAATTTTATACTTGAAAAGATTTTAATTCCGAGAGTAATATCAGTTATATAAACAAGTTTTAAATATGCTCGATCGCTAACTATTAAGGTTTCACACGAGCAGCGTTAATTAATAACCAGATAAGGTTTTCCACCACATGATTTCAGCCTTGACATAATATGATAATTTAAACCTAGATAGTAGAGATAGATTTGGAGTGAGATAAGATAAACATCGGTGGTGTTCTCATCAAAATAAATTCATTCAAAAAAGTAAACTGATATTTTAACTTCCAGATATTCAATTTATTGTTCATTTATTCAGAGTTTGGCAAATATCGCCAACTTCATTTTTTTATGCCCCAAATTTATATTGAGCCTCTTCGTTTGTGTACGTTATCGTATTCTTCGCTGCGAGAAATATTTAGTGATCACTTATTTAATATAAAATAAATTATAAACCGTTAACCCTCCAGCTGCTTATCCATGATTTCCGCGGGTTGGCAATCAGTCCATTTCCTAGTTTTTTCGCAATTTAGAGTGTTTACTTTTACGATTAGATTTTTATATCCTATTATCATCGTGTAACATATCAGTTCACTTTGTTTGGAAAATATTTGAACTTATTTGCAAACAACGCATCTAAATAGTGATTTTGAAAGATTATACAGTCGGAGGGTGGATGATTTTTAGGAATTTAAAACAAACAAATTTTAGTATAAAACAGATCATCTATTGTAAAATCTTAACAATATTAACAAACTACTTTGATATTTAACAACTGTTTTTTTTTCTTTTTTACAAAATGTTCTAAATATTGTAAGTTATATAAAAGCTATATTTTTTAAACGAATTTATTAATGAGATATTTTAAAAAATAACTTGAAGAAGTACAATATTTGCAATAAAACCGAAAGGTATGGTCTCCTCGAAACTTTCTCGCATACTCCAATAAATATCTCGCTCCCTTTCCTACTTCCCACTTAAAATTGTGGGCATTCGTTAAAGCCGTGAATGCTTGGCTTGGCACTGATGAACAGGTTATCAAATATAGATCTTGAAAGCTAATTTATATTTTTAATGAATCAGTTGTGAAAAAATATATTTTGGACATCTTTTTTACCGATCGTTTAAAACCAAAATTTGAACGCAGCAGTTGTAATCACAAAATAACGTACTAAATTTCACCAGTTTAAGTAATTCGTTTGTAAGTTATTGCCTTTGTATGCATGTGAGAACTCATATCGACAAACGGTCAGCCTTTTGCAGATTTTTTTTTAAAAAATTGATAAGAATTTACATTTTAGATGCTACATCTATGTACCAAATTTTATTTTAGTTCTTTACGTTTGGTAGTTATTGAATTCACTTGTAGTTTGACAGTTGGCAGCCATTTTTTCTCTTCTTGAGTTTTTTCAAAATAAGATAGAAATCTGTAAATTATATCTAATGTCCATAAATCAGATTTTATCCCTTTAACTCTTTGACGATTGCAATGTTTTCCTTTTTACACGTGTAAGAGAAAGTAATAAAAAACTTAATTTACGATTTTTTTTTTTGCGTAATACCTCTAATAAATCTTAAGATTTTAAAAATTTTGATAGGTGATATAGAAGTAGGGAATTATAACATTTGTTTATAGTTCCACCCCAATTTTAGGGCTGAAAAGAATAAAAAAACTGAACAGCTCTTAGACATTGAACTACAAGGTTGAACTTTCGGTTTGTCATTTAATAGAAAATAATAACAGAGTAACTCCGTTGGTTATTCATATTTTAGATGATAGTCTTTTGACAGCATTTGATCATTATTTTTATAAATGGTCTTCTTGATAAATGATGCTTTCTCTGAATTTTTCTTTTTGGTTTTTGTCCCCCATTTTACTTTATATAACCATATAAATCCAATCCTTACGTAAAGAAACTTTTCTTTGTAATGCATTTGGACAGTGTTACATTAACTTTACTGGTATTACATAACCTATTGGATGACTTCAGTGTTTACATTATCTATTTATATGCTTCGTTTCCTTATTTTTACATATATATGTAAAAATAAGGAAATAATATATTGCTATAAAAATAAGTGGTGTTTGTTTCTATAAATATATCTGTAAATATGCAAATAAAAATATGGATTAATATATTGAAATTATTTCAAAAGTATGAAATAATAGAAATATATAATATTTAAAATCTATCAGATATTTTTTTAGGGGCCGACGTATTATAATGTCTTTGATTTTTAGGAGCTAAATAGCAAATTACAAGTTTCATTTTTCGCTAGTTTTTGCAGAAGAATAGATTATGAATTATTAAAGTTTTAGTATTTAGAATCTTTTTTTAAAAATTATTTTAATATAATTTTCACAATCTTGAGTTTAATATAAATTTTATATTATATTCAAAATGCAGAATAAGGTCTTTATAGTTTAATGGGCGAGATATATATTTAAATGTTTAAAGTATGTAAACGTATGTAAAGTATGATTATGTCTTGAAGTATGTAAATCATTAAAAAATTCAAAATTTGATTTACTATAGTAAGGAAATAAGATTTGTTACGATGTTGTTAAATTATTCTTAACTATTTTTCAAGCTCCAAGTGCACAATGAATCTTTTTATTCATATTTAATTATTTTTATTTACTTATAAGATTTTATTTTTTATAAGAGTTTTCATCAAATTAAATACCATTTGCTTATTTTCTGCGTTTTTTTTTTTTAAAATTGTAATGTAATCTATAAATCATTGGATGTTAGTCACGTGATAATAGCAACTGCGCATGCCTTTTGTCAAACTATACCTTCTTTTATGCTAACCGTACAACAAGATTGGCAATGGAATTGAAAATTCAGCTAAATCAATGCATTAAACTTCATTGTCTATTACACTGATTATTGAAATTTATCACGTGATCGCAAACTAGATTCATTAATTTAATTAACTGTGGTATAATTATGTACTAAAATTAAATCATCGGATATTTCTTTACTATGTTTAAATTTAAATTTTTAGGATTTAAATGAACATTTTCTAAAATAAAAATTTTTTTATGACAAATATGTCCATTTTTTCTAATAGTTGAATTCGTTTGTTTTGAATATTGTACACCGTTTTTGAAGTAACTGTCAAGAAAAGAATAATAACATTCTAATGTATAAAATTAATGTCAAAATTGATTAATTAATTATTTATGAATGCCGAATGAACAAAATATTTAAGATTACACCTGTATCTCTTTGATGAATATTTTTTAAATAACAAAGCAATTTCTATCAAAAATTGTAGTCAAAGTAATAATCAAGACTCTAATCATTAAATTACAGTAAATATGTTAATTTTCAATTTAATTTATTATGAATATTAAATTTAGATATTTCTTTCACTAGTATTTATCATATAGTTATAGAATTGGATGCTAAGTACCGTAATTAAAATATTATAACCATATTATTGTACTATAATTATTTTTTGCGATTGGTTAATAAATTATTTGAAGGTTTTATTCCAAAAAAATGTTTTTAATTTCTTTTATATAACCTTTTGTCAGTATTTCTGGATTTTTAAACAAATACTGTTTTGCTTATTTAAGAAAGGATAAAAGTGCAACTGAAATTCTTCATAATTAAATTCATAAAAATTATATGCTACCGCAACAATATGTTGAATATTTAGAAAAGTTTTCGTAAAAAGTCAAATTTCCAGACTAGAGAAAAAAAATATAAGTAAATAAAGAATTAGTATAATAATAGTGAAACACTACTGCAACATATAATAGTTAACTCCTAACTGTGTAATTAATTTTCTACATTATGTTCTAGCAATCAGATCGTGTCTTTTCTGGATAGGTGTTATCGATTCCTTTAAGATTTCACAGAATAATTCATATATTTATGAATTAAATATTCTGTTAATAATTTCAGTTCATTATTTTGAAGATGAATATTCGCCACACGATTGAAGTTAGGAACCACAATTAAGCAGTTAAATACGAAATAAATAAACTAACGAAACAATTTCGGCACCAAACTATTTTTAAATACATCACGATATTTGAAAATTAATGTTCATACAAATTAAATAAAAATCCATTCATGATCAAATAAAGATGCACTCAAACTATTAAAAATAGATTGCATTACCTAATTCTTTATGTAACAATTTGTAACTAATATGAGGAAAAAAAGCATAACTTACTATATCACCCATCTTTGTATTATGCTGGAAATATGCATGTAGGCTCCACATTATCTACATAAGCCTTTATACTCCATGTGGGTAGATTGTTTCATGGTCAGTTGAAGGCAACCGCCCATGGGTCTCTGCTGTTTATTTACCACTTTCACTACCCTTGGAAAAGGGTAGAAGAGAAAGTGCTTTGCGGCGAATGCCAAGGTCATTTCACCTAATTGATAACTGCGCCTTTCTGGGAATGCAAATGACAGGGTTCTTCTGTTTTGGCCCATTAGGTCCCAAAAATGTAGATGAATAATTTGGGTGTAATGACTGAAGCAGAAGAAACCGAGAGAAGAATTTTGCTGTGATTCATCTTCAAATTACCATAAAAAGTAATCGTGGGTAAAAAAAACTC
>JAPMOR010089452.1:0-12840 GCA_026543865.1 Argiope aurantia | reverse complement strand
ATATATATATATTACAAACTCGTTACTGTAAGTACAAGCAATTAAACAGAATTTTAAAGGTCTATCAGAATTTACAATATTTTGACATAGATCAAATCAAAATTATTCACTGTGAATAGCTCTAATCTCTCTAAAACTAGCGAGAGTGTTCACCTTTTGATTTTCTCATATTCTTATATAATGTGGCATGCTTGTATTATGTTTTGTTACATAGTCAAAATTTGTATTTTGTACCTCTTAACTTTAGCTGATTGTGTCCAAAATATGACACATATCCACAACCTTGATATCATTACTGTGTACCAAAGTTGATTTAAGTAGTTTATTGCATTTATTGTATTGCATTTAACCATACACGAATGAATAGACTGATGAAAAATTATTTGGCATACTTGATCCAAACATTGGCAAATATCTACATCTAAATTAATAAAACTATATATAAACTTTTTTCCATGTTGCGTTTTGTATTATTCAATTATCTTATTTAAATGCACAAGAACAGAAAAACTTTTGGTGCTGGAGGGGGGTGAATTAGAACAGCATTTATTGGAAGACCGGATACACTTTAGTCTCAGATCGTATACCATTTTTCATCTAGCTGGTTGGTTGTATTTTTTGTTGTTGTTATTTTGTTCAAAGACAGACAGCATATTTTCAAAAATGGTTTGATTGAACTAGGATATTTTTAAAATAAGGCGATGCATCATAATTTGAATACTGGATTTTTTTATTATTATTATTATTATTAATATTTTTATTATTAATTTTATTATTATTAATATTTTTTCTTTGCATATATAGATGTAAAAAATAATGTAAAACATCTGCAGTCTGAGAAAATTATAAAATATTTCATCTTCGGAATATTAGATTTTTAATACTGCTTACTGCTTCCTCACCCCCCAAAAAATTCTTAACATTATTCTATCATTTTCTAAATCTCTACCAATGGATCCATCGGCAATTTATGTGTATGCTGGAGTTTTTCGGGATTTCTAAGTGAAAGAGGCGGGAGGGTGTCGGAAAGAGTTATAACGTGTCTGCGGCAGTTCGATTAATAGGTAGAAGAATACAAAAGGTCCCTGATAAAATCTTGTCCCGATGCAGATAAGTTTACAACTAACAGCATCCCACGGAGCAGATTGCCACGCGCAACCCAATTCCCAAGACAATGTCGGCCGCCCTAAATTAGAGGCATTTCCGGGTCATCTGCCAAACGATTCCGACATCCCCTCTTCCCCCGCATCCACCGGAGATATTGAGCTCCTCTTCTTCCGATGAATAAGGTTTCGATCGGTATCACGTGGTGCACCCTCATCCGCTGTGCCCCCTCTCCCCCCGTTCTAAATGGAACATCTCCACGATACAGGTTTTTCCCACTGCCGTCAACTGGCACTTGGAAGATTTGTTCCGACTTTCGATTTTTCTTTTTTGACCCCCTCCCCCAATCCCCTGTATGGCAATCTGACCTAGTCAGCCATTCGCGTAAGTGGGAATATTCTTCCTGGCACGTAAGACACGTCATCACTGGAAGATCTCGTGTGCAGCTCAGAATTCCGGGCACATGGGATTTCTTTCCTTTGATGTCGTAATAGCTGTTCGGTAAGCAAGAGTTGTCTAGCACGAGTTTTTTAGAATCATTTGACTTAGACAGAATCGAACTCGTGGATATTCAGTAGGTGAGTTGGAAAAGTAGAGATTGCATGAGATCAGTAAGAAATGGGAAAAAAAATTGTTTGTACGAGTTAAGAGCGTGGAACGTACAATGGCCATGGAGCAAGTTTTTCTTTGAAAGAGTTTCTTTCGGTAGATTACTTTTGGAAGCAAAATGTATTTTTAAAATTGGCTAATAAATCCATAAAAGTTTTAAAAAATCCCTTTGGAAAATATTGATTTACATGCTTATAGACGTTATTTTACGTTAAAAAGAGAATTATATTTATTTTTCTCTTATAAATGGTTTAAATATTGTGCCAATAGATTTTCTTTTACATATAAACACCAATTGACATCTATCAGCTGATTTTTTTTCTTTTTGATATAAAAAATATAAGAAGAGGAAATATTCTAATCATCAAGGTTTTCATGAATTTCTAATTTTTAGAGCTCTTTGCGTTCAAAATAACCCAAATCCCCTTTAAAAAATTTTCATTCTGTCCATGAGCACGGAAGCTAAACACTGGAAAGAGCTAAAACAAGGATATTTAGTATGTGGACAAAGGTAGAAGGCTCTGTCCATATTTGGGTTTGTGACCACTTGAAAAAAGGAAAAATCCAAGAAAACCAAATTTTTCAACTTTATTATATTTTGAAAAGCGTCCATCAATCATCTCACTACTACCTATTTTTGTTCATGTGAATGGAAAAAAGCATAAATAAAAGAACTTGGGACATATTTGCACTTATTAACACCAAAATTGTAAAACTGTGTAAAATTTTAAGCGAAATCATTCAGTTGGAAAAGACTCGCTTTTCTTCATTCTGCAATTTCGACGCGTAATGAAACCTAAAACACACCATATTTTGAAAATATACACTTAGTGACACCTAGAAGTTACATAAATATACGAGGAGTAAAACCCAAAACGTGCTATATTGCATATGCATAATAAAAACAAAACAAATACGAAACCCAAACGCATTGTGCTACTTAAGTATATGCTTAGTGAAACCCAATACGCACTGTATAAGTACACGTGTACGCTTTCAAAAAAAATCTTTGTGTTTTTCTTTTCTTGAATTTTTTTACTACGCTGTTAACTCTATAAGACGTATATGAAACTATTTTATTTTGTTAGGTTTATTGCTAAAGTCTGTTTTTATTCGAAGAATTTTCCTTATCTAAAACAAAATCTCAAACATTAGAAAGAAAAACTATAACATCATGTGTGTTCTTTTAATCTGGCATTTTTGACATGTTAGTTTTATTCCCAAACTTTGCACTTTCATACTCTTTCTTCCTTCCCTTGTGCTTCTTATTAGATTGTAGTAAATGTTGCTTCCTAACTGCTGTATTCTCAAAGTTGTAAATTAAAATATGCGATTATGTTCGAAATGATTTAAAAAAACAGTAAAATAATTATACTTTTTTAATTTTTGTGTAACAAAGGTTGAAAAACATAAATGAAACTAAAATATACCAGTTAAAGGATAAGAGTGTTTTAAAATTGGATAAAAGAACCTTTTTTTCTATAAAAAAAAAAGGCATAAAGTAAAAATCTTTATTTTAGAGATTTATCAAATGATTTGCTTAAAAGTTTGCAGATAGTTTAGGAATGTATATTTGGACTTGAACTAAAAAATTTATATTTTACTGCACTTTGTAAATATGAAGGTTCGACTGACAAATAACAAAATTTTCGTATTGTGAAACCTTAAAACAACTGTAAAATATTTCTAAATGAATAGATCATATATTCTCTACTTCAGAAATTGCAGAACATATTGAGAAATTATTATAGCGAATTCGAAAAAAAAAATGCACTAAATTTTAATTTATGAGGTTTTTTGTAAGAAAAATACTGCGAAAGATTAAAATTTAAAAAAAAATAGCTTCAAAAGATGTAAAATAGCATTAAAACATATATAAATGCGAATATAAAATTCAGTGTAACTTCCCAAAAAAAATGGACTTAGAATCAAAATTGAAACACAAATCGATTTTTTTAAATGTAGTTTTAAAACAACATTAAAAAAGACTGCGTTTTCAAGTAATTTGAAATAGTTATTAGTTTGAAATCAAATTAATAGCTATTCAATTTTAGGGAAGTTACGCACTGTTTTTCATGTGAATGTAACGTTATGGAAATAATAATAATAATTTTTTAAAAAACTATACTTTAAAAGAAACAAATAATGTTTAAAATTTAATAACTTTTGTAAATTTAATAATCTTTAATTTAATTTTTAAATTTTAGAGCATTATTTATGAAACAAATAAAAATGAAATTTGCAAAGATTATTGTCTGTAATGTAAAATGTATTTTTAAGATTATTGTCATTTGTACTATGATTTAATGATACAACTAATGTTATTTTTTTCCATATTTCTCTGATTTTTTTAATTCTAAATATTCGTTATGTATTACAAAATATGCATGAAAAACAGGATTAAAAAAATATGTTTGTGATAAAAAAAAAGTTCATCCTAAAAACTGCATTTTACACTGTCTTTATCTTGAGAATAACTGATACACACAAGGACAGCCTTTAAATTTTATTTCAAATACCTAAAACACCGAAAGGAAATCTCCTAAAGAAAAAGCCTTTAATGCCAACTAACAATACTTACGTCATTTGGAAATATAATCTTCAAGAAAAGACCGCGTAGAGGCGAAAATTCTTTCAATTTTTATTGGTCATTAGCTGTTTTCGCTTCTATGAGCCAAAGAATTTTGTTACGGTTGCTGCTGCTGCTGCTTTTCAATATTGCTGGCTCTTTTTTCTCGTAAATGCGTCATAAAATCGTAACAATAGTAATGTTGGGAAGAATTTTTGGATTATGTTATTCCTTTAAATGCACTTTAGGCAATTATTCTGAAATGCTAAGATAATTAACTTCTCAAAACAATCAATTGTCATAATGCAGCAATTCCTTCTTTCATAGGTTTATGGGTTGTTACAAAAGTGCTTGCATTTGATTTATAAGTGATTGTTTTTTATGAATAGTTAAATTTTCAAAGAAAAAGTGAAGGTCAACACCTCGTTCCAGTGAATAAACAACAGAAATAGAGTGAATTTGGCAATTCAACAACTGATGCATAATTATTTATATTCAAATATGAATTTATCTATTGGCACTTTTAGAGAACAATGGAAGCTTTATTTCCTATTGCTAAAAACATTCAATTTTTGTTTGTATTGTTTTTAATACACAATGAAATTAAAGTGTGCTGGTACACTATATACAAGTGACCCAGCAAAGATATTTCAGTAGGAATTTTTCTCAAAACTGTCTCGAATTCACAACGAACTTCTTCAAAAATTATTTAATTAATAATCTGCTATTTCCAGTTTCCTAAAAGGGCACGGTGTCATTTTGGAATACTCGTTTAATAATTTTCCACCAGTTCAGAAAAACGTATCAACTCTTTACCGTATTTCACAGATATTTTCAACACATTTTCATTCAAGTGAATCGCCAACAATTCGTGATTAGCTAAAATGTCGTGGTGTCATGGTGGCAAATCTCGGCTTCAGCATTGGAGAGGGCTCTAGGTTTGACATCCGAATTCGCCGAAAAACCGCCGTATAAGTGGATCCGGTGCCTATGATTTCATACGATTCTGTCGAATTCAAATACTTTCCTGCTCATGTGGAGCAGAAATTGAAGAGGGAGATAATAGTTCATGTTTCATCCTCCATATGTGTCCATGGTTCAGAAATGCAAGATCCATTCCAAAATAAACCTCGTGTTGCTTTGAAACGACCTATCTAATTAGATTAATCCTTCCCTACTGCATTTGAGACAGGGATGGATTTAAGCCATCTAAGGGTCCTTAGATAATATAAATCTTGAGAACCCCTTTCCACTCAGACTTTCAAAACGATATATCTATAGATTTTCATTTAGTTTTTTTATATGTAATTTTAAGTAGCAAAAAGTTGACTGCGATATATCGTATATAAAAGAAATATACAAGACTGGTCTTTAAAAGTAATTTTAAACAAAATATTAAAAGAACCGCAATATAAATAATATTTAATAATAAAATTGGACACTTTTTAAAATCATAACATATTTTTAAAACTATAAAATAAGATAATCTAAGACATGCAAATAATAATTAATTAGGACTATTATTAGAATAATACTCTAAAATTGATGTAAACAATACTATATTTTGATAGTAACAATACTAATTTGAACAGTTCGATTGCACGGCCTTCATAATTAAATGGATGTTCAAAATTAAGCAACTTTAAGAATATCGCAAAAACATCTATAGGGTTTGAGAACATCTAAAGTTGTGGAATTCCTCGCAATTGCCTCTTTTACTTGTTCAATAATCTGGCTCTGATTTAAGAAACAGTTAGGGAGAGATTATCTAATTAGATAGATAACTCACAAACATAAGTCATGGAGTAAGCATGTCAATTCATCCAAATCATTCATTCTAAATGCACTATCTTGATGCAATCTTTTATCTTCATGGACTTTATTACAAATTCCGATTATAAGTGCATTTTTAATGTACAATTTCTTTATTATAAATATTCACTATATTTTACGTTACAAATTCATGCTATCTTTTACTTAACGTTACTTTAATAGCATGATTCGTTTACATCCTAATAATGTCCATTCTTTTTAAAGGCGAATTAGTGCGAACTCTCAACTAATTTTCCTGCAATATTTTATTAATGTCTTTTTGGCACGGATCCTTTTTAAAAAATATTAATTTATAATTCTTTTTGTGTGTGCGTGGGGACGCATTTTTCTATCAAAATTCTCTTTACGAGAAGTAAAGAATAAAAATTAAATTTCCATTGTTTTTTCCCCCTTTTGAACGTAAAAAATAAAAGTTATACTTAAATTTAAATAATTGTGATGTTGCGATGCCAGTTTCCTATTAAAGCAATGTAACATTATAAATTTGATTCCATTACCATATCCATAAAAGGATTCAAAAGTCAAATGCAACTTTAAAAATAAATAAATTGCAATCCAAGAAAATAGAAAGATATTGTTTATTCGAAAAGGAAAGAAATGACTTTTTTTAAAAAGTGGATTATTAAGTAGAAAGTCAATTTTGGACGAAAATATCAGATATCTTTTTATTCAATGTTTTTAATTTCTAAACAGTTTTCTTTAAAAAACCTTTCAAGTATTGTTTTCCAATTTGTGTTTATTTAATACAGTTTTGCATATTATTTTCATCTTCGAATGATATTTCCTAAAATTCTAAATGCTTGGTGCAATCTTTTGAAGAAAAGTGTCATAATTAAAGTTTAATCTTTATCTTTTTATTCAAATCAGATATAATTATTTCTCAATATGTTCTGTAATTCTTTAACTAAATAATCAGCTTTCTGTTTATTTTGGGAGATTTTATAGTTTTTTTCATGCTCAACAATGCAAAAAAAAAAATGTTATTTACCATTCAGGTACCAGTTTTTAAAATTTTTGTACTTCAATGAATTTTTTTCAAATTCCGATAACTGAAATAAAACATCTGCTAATTATTCTGTTTTATTTCTAAGACTCTTTTGGTATAATTATTAGAATTCACAACCAAACAAATACAAATACCTAACAAAACACCTTTTCTTCTTAGAATTATTGTGTACAAGATGGTTTTCGTACTTATTAAATGATTTTCTATAATTTTATAATTAATTTTACCCCTGTATTTTGTACCCTTTTCGAGGTAGGAACTTTAATTCAGTTGTTTGTGCAGTGTTTTAACTAATCCCACGGTGTAGCGCATGGTCTATTTTCTATACCTAGATAACAAATTTAGTGATCATTTTCAAATTAATGTAGGTTTTAAGGAATCAAGTGGGCATTCAGTATAATTGTGAATTGATCTGATTAAAAGACTGAATAAGTATTTATTTTTTGTCTTAATTATTTTTATGTCGTTAAAATAATATAGAGTTTTGGAAAATTATTTTGATTTTTTTTTATTTTCTTCATTGGTGTTATCACGTTATTTTAATAAGGAGATTCGCCTTAAATTGTAGATTTAAAATATAAGTACATAAAATAGGAAAGATGAAATTGCAATTTTATACATAAAACAGTAAGCTCTCTTTCCTAAACTATGTCTCAATCAAGCTAACGATTGTTGATTTTGTTATTAAAACTTAAGAAATATTTTTAAATTATGAATTTAAATATTACAAAAATGTTTTTAATTAATATTATTTATTCTCTGAACTAAAAACCATTCTGCATTGTTGTAAATTATACGATAATTCTGCATCTGTGTTCGTTGTTATGTATCTGTTTGTATACAATTTTTGTTACTCGGAATCTTTCTTGACCTTCTTTCATGTATCTTATACTTTTTTAATCCTTGAAATTATTGAAAGATAATTAATTTATTAACAAAATATTTTAGTCTTTGAATATAAGTAGAAATATTAAAAGAAGAATGAGCAGGGATTTCAAGAGCAATTTTTACCAAAGCTCTGCCATGTATATGGATCTGGAGTACATTAAATGAGTCTTAGTATACAAAATGTTTTCATGCTAATTTGGTATGGATTTTTGAAAAGTGGAGTACCGACTAAAGTAATAATAGTTAGAAATTTTTACCGCGGCCTTTTTATAGTCCTAAAACGTAGAGCTTACAAAAAAAATTGTAGATGAGTTTTATTAACATCTATTTTCAAAGATTGACCTAGGGTTTTATGATGAGCCTCTTTTAAAATTGTGATCCTGTGACAAGTCATCAATCCCACACTAAACTCTCTAGAGATTAGAGACCTCCTTAGATTAGATAGAAAAGGTGGACAAAAATATAAAAATATCTTAAAAACAACTTTATTTGTTTAATATGATGTAAAAAAAACAGTCATCTTCTCGGGATCGATAAATGCAAGTCTCGTATGTTTGCCAATGGAATATTGAACCCTTCTTCCTGCAAAGTGATGCCAAGTTTAGATAACACTGTTGGTGGCACATCACAAAGGTTCAATAATATTGATATCTGATTATTATAAGGGTTAGCAGAGATGTGAAAAATCATCCTTCTGTTCAGAATACCTAGTTCTGGATGATGTGATCTGTATGAACAAAAGCTTTGTTGTCTTGAAAGATAACATCGCCATTTGGGAAAAATGTTTATACCATGGGATAGACCTGATCTATCAAAATATTAACATAATTCTTAGCAGTAATGTGTCTTTGAAGACCAATAGTGGTGTGCACACCATATTTCTGTCCAAACCATCAAAGAACCCCACCATGTTTAGCTTTTGGCAACAAAGGTCTGTACTATACACCTGGGATGGTAGACATAAACTCACCAGCAATGGGAAACATTGTTAAAGACTCATCCAATCAAATTATTGTCTTTCATTGCTTCAGTGTTAAGGTTTTAGGACTTGAAAGCCATACTGTTACAAGCATTTGTATCACTGATGAATGGTTTTCATATTGCATCTCGATTAGAAATACTCTCTTTATGGGGCTCCTTTCTGATTGTTTGGTGCTTGCAAAATTTGTGAACATGACATACATTTCAACATTAACGTTTGCAGCTTTTTTTTTTATCACAATCCTCCTTAATGATCGTCTGTCATGATCCCTCTATACACTTTTGTCCATCTTTTGGGTTAGCGGATGATGAGTTTCCGCTTTTAAAGTGTATGGCATAAGTCTTTTTTGATTGAAATAATAAACACTTCAGCTACCTGGTTTTATGGAGTACCCACCGGACGGACGAGATCCAACAATTTGTCCATGTTCGACGTCTGTTAGCTCTGATATGACGCGATTACAACTTCGCAAAACAATATCCGATAACAACTAACCTGCGCAGTATATTTAGGGCATTGTTTAATCAAACTTAAGGCGAAAGCACTAGAACCACATAGGCATTTGACTAAAATAAACATATCTTTTCAAGCATGTATTTCCATATTTTTGTACACTTTTTGTATTTGATCCTAGATGTGAAATTAATATGCACCAGCATCACACGCAAAATTGGACCTAATATGATGTGAAATCAGATTTCTAATTTAGTATATTATGATTTTAAAACCAAGATCTTACTACTAGTGCACCAAGACTCCTAATATATAGAACAATAAAGCTCTCCTTTATATAAAAAAAATCTTTTTTTAGCATGATAATATTTCCACCTTGGCACACATTCTACAAATCGCAAGTATAAAAATCATTCGAAATGTATTATGGTACATATCTTTAGAATTTGATCTCCATATCTGGCATGTAATTCCTTTTTAAGCAATAAGTGTTCCCTGAAAACGGATAATTAACAACAATTAGCAATCATTTCATTAGATTTGTAATAGAAAAATTATTATTTAATCGAAATATTTTATATATGAAAAATCCATGATGCAATGGAAATAAAATTGATATTCAAATAAAAACTAATAAATGTTATTCGATTCTAATAATAATTATTCATAAGTAAAAATGTCTTCAACCCATATTATTGATTATATGTAATAAGTATATATTTTGACTCACAAAACTGAGAGTATATTACGGCAGATAAAAATTTTTACACCCATTTAAAATTTATATAATTAAATTTTCCGTGATATAAATCTTATTCCAGTGAAATTTTTTTCTAAATTTAGTATATTTTTGATCTTTTAACTGATTTATAGTTATTATTGAATTATAAGACACCTCATGTTTCGGGAATAGGCTGTCCTTCTGATTGAGATCAGAATACCAGAGTACTTCGAGCATTATATGTTTTATAATTTTGGTATATTAGAAGTATAATTTTTATTTTCTTGTATACGAAGTATAGAAAGAGAAAGACAATATGCAAAGAATGTATACGACTATACAAAAAGCATGAAATTTGTTGTGTTATCTTCTCACTATACTTTTAATTCTGTAATAAATTTTGGTTTCAAACGGTTGTGAAAGAGGCGCCCAAAATGCATACTCGCTTTTCTGGTATTTTTGTACTAATTGCATGTCAAGGATTAATATCCAAAACAATTTTACTAGATATGGCACTATAGATTCACGTCAGAGAACTCAGTCCCGACATAATTTACTGAACTCCAAAAAATAAAAATACGAGCTCTTAGGGTTTGCCTAATATTCAAAATTTTATGTCCTGGGGAGGGAAGAAATTTTTGTATCTTTTAGAGAGTATGTGAGAAAATATAGGTGAGACCACTACCATTGATTGTATTTCAAATTATGAAGTCTTTGTTTGATAAAATGTAATCTTATAAGTTTCAAAAGCTATAATTAGATGCCCATATAACGCAAAGAGTTAACGGTTATGGGATAAAAAAATTATATATATTTTGTTTCTGTTATAATTAAGACTGAACCTTTAACATGTTGACTGCCGTGTCACTCACATTCGCGTGGCAGAAAAGGTTTTCAGACAATGTAGAATTTGATGCGAGCAGAACAAGCCTATGACACGTTTCTCTGAATTTGAATCGCCTATGATTCATACATATTATCTAATTAGATATTTTCTTCTACATTTAAAAGAGAGCAAATAAGTGGGCATCTTATTAGAAATGGGTCCTAAGCACAGTCGTCATCACAAGTTTTATTTATAATATATAGACAGCCAAATCGAGTCTAAAACTTTATCAGGCTACAATGTTTTTGAACAACAGTATCGAATTATCTTTTCCTCCCTTCTTCTTCTTGATCACGAATGAAGCCGGTTACTTAGTCTCTGTAAATAACAGATAGTAACTTTCCAATTTTTCCTAAAAAGTATCTTTCAATACAATCTAACGGCACGGTGGAAAGCTCCAATTTTTTTAAAGCTTCAGACAGAGAAGAAAAAAATGCAGCTCCCAGTAGTCCAGAAAGAGTCATTTTTATTTTCCGCGTGGTTGGTCTGTAATCCGTGGATTCTTTAATCTCCGGATCTATCCCAAGAACCGAGCAGCGGAGCAGAATGGACTTTTTCGCAGTCGGTTAGTCGCCTGCCAATTATTGTTTTTCGTCTCCCACGTGTTACTTCGCAAGGGCTGAGAGAATTTATGGCAGAAAGAAGCAGACTGACCGCTGGGCAGGAAGTGGCTATTCGGGTGAACTCATTTTTTTTATTTAGTTCAGCGATCATAAATCATATTATTTTTTTTAAAAAAAAAGGGAGAAAATAAAGCGCTTATCACTTGTATTAGATTTAAGATTTTTTTTATTTTCATTTATCGTGCTTGCTTTATCGTCAGCAGAAACTTTAGATTTCAGAATTTTTTAATCTTTAAATTTTATTGAAGTAATTGTTTTAGAGTAAAAATATTTTTAAAAAGTAGCTCTTATTTTTGTACAATTGCACTTATTTTGCATACGCACATTTTTTTATTCTATTTATGTAAAATTCTTCGGTTGCTGCACTTCATAATTATGACCATAGTTTGTAGCTATCTATGGCAGAGCTTGAGCAATCATCCTGTGATTAATTGTCACTTGTTATTTTAAATAATAGCGTGGTGTTTTACTATAGCTGGTTTAGGAGCGTGAGAGGATAAAGTTTCAAAGATGAATTAAAATTATACACATACAGCGAAACTGAACAAAAAGTAAATGGCCATGATTGATATTGAAAGTGTTTTATTTAATATATAATAAATGTGTCATTTCAAATATATTATTGACTTATAATATAAAGTAAACATGTATGATTATTAACTTATCTAAGCAGAATAGAAAAACTCGTAAACATTCAATTAAAATTAAATACAGTATTCAGAATGCCTGAAAATAGGATCAAAGTCACATGACTAAACATAAAAACTACATTTTACTGCTATTTCTGTACTAATCGCGTTATTTACAATTGCCTGAATAAAAGTTTATCAACATTCGTGTTATACTATTTAAATAATCATTTAAATATATTCTCAAAATACTCCAGGTATATTTCTTTTTCTTAATTGATAATCTTTTAATTCTCTTGCGTTTGAATATTTTTAACCTTTCTGAATTCAGAGCTGAAAATAAACAAATATAATTATACATACTTCGAATTATAATTCGAAACAATTATTGAATAAATGGCCAATAATTTGGGAGCTTTAAGCCTGCACTGCACAGTAAGTCATATTTGAAACCTGTGTTCTGAGAATGAGTAATAGTGTGTGAGTATTTGGTGAGTGAAATTAATTTAAAAAAGAAAGTAACCGGTTTCTCCCCGC